>RQOL01000876.1:683959-912744 GCA_013076295.1 Sanderia malayensis | reverse complement strand
CTTTTCTGTTCGCAATAATGACATAAAAATCATATCTTCTCCCCGGCGGGGAATTGAACCCCGGTCTCCCGCGTGACAGGCGGGGATACTCACCACTATACTACCGAGGACACAACTTTTTTCAGGTTGGTTAAAGATAAAATCTGGGAAATAGAGACACTTTTCTGTTCGCAATAATGACATAAAAATCATATCTTCTCCCCGGCGGGGTATTGAACCCCGGTCTCCCGCGTGACAGGCGGGGATACTCACCACTATACTACCGAGGACACAACTTTTTCAGGTTGGCTAAAGATAAAATCTGGGACAATAGAGACAATTTTCTGTCGCATAATGACAAGAAAATCATATCTTCTCCCGGCGGGGAATTGAACCCCGGTCTCCCGCGTGACAGGCGGGGATACTCACCACTATACTACCGAGGACACAACTTTTTTCAGTTGGCTAAAGATAAAATCTGGGAAATAGAGACAATTTTCTGATCGTGATAATGACAAGAAAATCATATTATCTCCCCGGCGGGGAATTGAACCCCGGTCTCCCGCGTGACAGGCGGGGATACTCACCACTATACTACCGAGGACACAACTTTTTCAGGTTGGCTAAAGATAAAATCTGGGAAAAAGAGACAATTTTCTGATCGTGATAATGACAAGAAAATCATATCTTCTCCCGGCGGGGAATTGAACCCCGGTCTCCCGCGTGACAGGCGGGGATACTCACCACTATACTACCGAGGACACAACTTTTTTCAGGTTGGCTAAAGATAAAATCTGGGACAATAGAGACAATTTTCTGATTGATAATGACAAGAAAATCATATCTTCTCCCCGGCGGGGAATTGAACCCCGGTCTCCCGCGTGACAGGCGGGGATACTCACCACTATACTACCGAGGACACAACTTTTTCCAGTTTGGCTAAAGATAAAATCTGGGACAATAGAGACAACTTTTCTGTTGCAATAATGACAAGAAAATCATATCTTCTCCCCGGCGGGGAATTGAACCCCGGTCTCCCGCGTGACAGGCGGGGATACTCACCACTATACTACCGAGGACACAACTTTTTTCAGTTGGTAAAGATAAAATCTGGGACAATAGAGACACTTTTCTGTGAATAATGACAAGAAAATCATATCTTCTCCCCGGCGGGGAATTGAACCCCGGTCTCCCGCGTGACAGGCGGGGATACTCACCACTATACTACCGAGGACACAACTTTTTTCAGGGGTAAAGATAAAATCTGGAATAAGACACTTTTCTGATCGTGATAATGACAAGAAAATCATATCTTCTCCCCGGCGGGGAATTGAACCCCGGTCTCCCGCGTGACAGGCGGGGATACTCACCACTATACTACCGAGGACACAACTTTTTCAGGTTGGTAAAGATAAAATCTGGGAACAATAGAGACAATTTTCTGATCGTGATAATGACAAGAAAATCATCTTCTCCCCGGCGGGGAATTGAACCCCGGTCTCCCGCGTGACAGGCGGGGATACTCACCACTATTACCGAGGACACAACTTTTTTCAGTTGGCTAAAGATAAAATCTGGGACAATAGAGACACTTTTCTGTCGCATAATGACAAGAAAATCATATTCTCCCCGGCGGGGAATTGAACCCCGGTCTCCCGCGTGACAGGCGGGGATACTCACCACTATACTACCGAGGACACAACTTTTTTCAGTTGGTAAAGATAAAATCTGGAACAATAGAGACAATTTTCTGATCGTGATAATGACAAGAAAATCATATCTTCTCCCGGCGGGGAATTGAACCCCGGTCTCCCGCGTGACAGGCGGGGATACTCACCACTATACTACCGAGGACACAACTTTTTCCAGTTTGGCTAAAGATAAAATCTGGGACAATAGAGACAATTTTCTCGTGAATAATGACAAGAAAATCACATCTTCTCCCCGGCGGGGAATTGAACCCCGGTCTCCCGCGTGACAGGCGGGGATACTCACCACTATACTACCGAGGACACAACTTTTTTCAGTTTGGCTAAGGTAAAATCTGGGAACAATAGAGACAATTTTCTGATCGTGATAATGACAAGAAAATCATTCTTCTCCCGGCGGGGAATTGAACCCCGGTCTCCCGCGTGACAGGCGGGGATACTCACCACTATACTACCGAGGACACAACTTTTTCCAGTTTGGCTAAAGTTAAAATCTGGGACAATAGAGACACTTTTCTGTTCGCAATAATGACAAAAAAATCATATCTTCTCCCCGGCGGGGAATTGAACCCCGGTCTCCCGCGTGACAGGCGGGGATACTCACCACTATACTAGCGGGGACACAACTTTTTCCAGTTTGGCTAAAGATAAAATCTGGGAAAATAGAGACATTTTTCTGATCGTGATAATGACAAGAAAATCATATTATCTCCCCGGTGGGGAACTGAACACCGGTCTCCCGCGTGACAGGCGGGGATACTCACCACTATACTACCGAGGACACAACTTTTTTCAGGTTTGGTTAAAGATAAAATCTGGGAACAATAGAGACAATTTTCTGATCGCGATAATGACAAGAAAATCATATCTTCTCCCCGGCGGGGAATTGAACCCCGGTCTCCCGCGTGACAGGCGGGGATACTCACCACTATACTACCGAGGACACAACTTTTTGCATTGGCTAAAGATAAAATCTGGGAAAATAGAGACAGTTTTCTGATCGTGATAATGACAAGAAAATCATATCTTATCCCCGGCGGGTATTTGAACCACGGTCTCCCGCGTGACAGGGGGGATACTCACCACTATACTACCGAGGGACACAACTTTTTCCAGTTTGGCTAAAGATAAAATCTGGGAAAATAGAGACAATTTTCTGATCGTGATAATGACAAGAAAATCATATCTTCTCCCCGGCGGGGAATTGAACCCCGGTCTCCCGCGTGACAGGCGGGGATACTCACCACTTAACTACCGAGGACACAACTTTTTTCAGGTTGGCTAAAGATAAAATCTGGGACAATAGAGACAATTTTCTGATCGTGATAATGACAAGAAAATCATACTTCTTCCCGGCGGGGAATTGAACCCGGTCTCCCCGCGTGACAGGCGGGGATACTCACCACTATACTACCGAGGAAACAACTTTTTTCAGGTTGGTTAAAGATAAAATCTGGAACAATAGAGACAATTTTCTGATCGTGATAATGACAAGAAAATCATATCTTCTCCCCGGCGGGGAATTGAACCCCGGTCTCCCGCGTGACAGGCGGGGATACTCACCACTATACTACCGAGACACAAACTTTTTCAGTTGGTTAAAGATAAATCTGGGACAATAGAGACAATTTTCTGATCGTGATAATGACAAGAAAATCATATTTCTCCCCGGCGGGGAATTGAACCCCGGTCTCCCGCGTGACAGGCGGGGATACTCACCACTATACTACCGAGGACACAACTTTTTTCAGCTTGGTAAAGACAAAATTTGGAACAATAGAGACAATTTTCTGATCGTAATAATGACAAGAAAATCATATCTTCTCCCCGGCGGGGAATTGAACCCCGGTCTCCCGCGTGACAGGCGGGGATACTCACCACTATACTACCGAGGACACAACTTTTTCCAGTTTGGCTAAAGATACAATCTGGGAAAATAGAGACAATTTTCTGATCGTGATAATGACAAGAAAATCATATCTTCTTCCCGGCGGGGAATTGAACCCCGGTCTCCCGCGTGACAGGCGGGGATACTCACCACTATACTACCGAGGACACAACTTTTTTCAGCTTGGTTAAAGACAAAATTTGGAACAATAGAGACAATTTTCTGATCGTGATAATGACAAGAAAATCATATCTTCTCCCCGGCGGGGAATTGAACCCCGATCTTCCGCGTGACAGGCGGAGATACTCACCGTTTCACCATCGAGGACACAAATTTTTTCAGGTTGGCTAAAGATAAAATCTGGGACAGTAGAGACACTTTTCTGTTCGCAATAATGACAAGAAAATCATAACTTTTCCCCAGCAGGGAATTGAACCCCGCTCTCCCGCGTGACAGGCGGGGATACTCGCCACTATACTACCGAGGACACAACTTTTTTCAGGTTGGTTAAAGATAAAATCTGGGACAATAGAGAAACTTTTCTGTTAGCAATAATGAGGAGAAAATCATATCTTCTCCCCGGCGGGGAAATGAACCCCGGTCTCCCGCGTGACAGGCGGGGATACTCGCCACTATACTACCGAGGACACAACTTCTTTCAGGTTGGTTAAAGATAAATTCTGGGACAATAGAGACACTTTTCTGTTAGCAATAGTGAGAAGAAAATCATATCTTCTCCCCGGCGGGGAATTGAACCCCGGTCTCCCGCCAGACTGGCGGGGATACTCACCACTATACTACCGAGGACACAACTTTTTCCAGTTTGGCTAAAGATAAAATCTGGGAAAATAGAGACAATTTTCTGATCGTGATAATGACAAGAAAATCATATTATCTCCTCGGCGGGGAATTGAACCCTGGTCTCCCGCGTGACAGGCGGGAATACTCACCACTATACTACCGAGGACACAACTTTTTTTCAGCTTGGTTAAAGACTAAATTTGGAACAATGGAGACAATTTTCTGATCGTGATAATGACAAGAAAATCATATTATCTCCTCGGCTGGGAATTGAACCCCGGTCTCCCGCGTGACAGGCGGGGATACTCACCACTCTACTACCGAGGACACAACTTTTTTTCAGGTTGGCTAAAGATAAAATCTGGGACAGTAGAGACACTTTTCTGTTCGCAATAATGACAAGAAAATCATAACTTCTCCCCGCGGGGAATTGAACCCCGGTCTCCCGCGCGACAGGCGGGGATACTCACCACTATACTACCGAGGACACAACTTTTCTTCAGGTTGGTTAAAGATAACATCTGGGACAATAGAGACAATTTTCTGTTCGCAATAATGACAAGAAAATCATATATTCTCCCCGGCGGGGAATTGAACCCCGGTCTCCCGCGTGACAGGCGGGGATACTCACCACTATACTACCGAGGACACAACTTTTTCAGGTTGGTTAAAGATAAAATCTGGGACAATAGAGACACTTTTCAGTTAGCAATAGTGAGAAGAAAATCATATCTTCTCCCCGGCCTGGAAATGAACCCCGGGCTCCCACGTGACAGGCGGGGACACTCACCACTATACTACCGAGGACACAACTTTTTTCAGTTTGGCTAAAGATAAAATCTGGCAAAATAAAGACAATTTTCTCATCGTGATAATGACAATAAAATCATATCTTCTCCCCGGCGGGGAATTGAACCCCGGTCTACCGCATGACAGGCGGGGATACTCACAACTATACTACCGAGGACACAATTTTTTTCAGGTTGGCTAAAGATAAAATCTGGGACAATAGAGACAATTTTCTGATCGTGATAATGACAAGAAAATCATATCTTCTCCCCGGCGGGGAATTGAACCCCGGTCTCCCGCGTGACAGGCGGGGATACTAACCACTATACTACCGAGGACACAACTTTTTTCAGGTTGGCTAAAGATAAAATCTGGGTCAATAGAGACACTTTTCTGTTAGCAATAGTGAGAAGAAAATCATATCCTCTCCCCGGCGGGGAATTGAACCCCGGTCTCCCGGGTGACAGGCGGGGATACTCACCACTATACTACCGAGGACACAACTTTTTTCAGGTTGGCTAAAGATAAAATCTGGGACAATAGAGACACTTTTCTGTTAGCAATAGTGAGAAGAAAATCATATCTTCTCCCCGGCGGGGAATTGAACCCCGGTCTCCCGCGTGACAGGCGGGGATACTCACCACTATACTACCGAGGACACAACTTTTTCCAGTCTGGCTAAAGATAAAATCTGGGAAAATGTAAAGATAAAATCTCAGAAAATAGAGACAATTTTCTGACCGTGATAGTGACAAAAAAATCATATTATCTCCTCGGCGGGGAATTGAACCCCGGTCTCCCGCGTGACCGGCCGGGATACTCACAACTATACTACCGAGAGCGCAAAATTTTTCATGCTGGTTAAAGACAAAATCTGGAACAATAGAGACAATTTTCTGATCGTGATAAGGACAAGAAAATCATATCTTCTCCCCGGCGGGGAATTGAACCCCGGTCTCGCGCGTGACAGTTGGGGATACTCACCACTATACTACCAAGGACACAACTTTTTTCAGCTGGGCTAAAGATAAAATCTGGGAAAATAAAGACAATTTTCTCACCGTGATAATGACAATAAAATCATATCATACGCAGAGCAAGATGCCAGGGCTATACACTGCTGTCACCGATCGCTGAGAATCATGCCAAAAATGCCAGTTCCATTGAAGGAGCACGATCAAGTTTTCCCCTGTAAGCACACTCATTCGCGACGCCGGAAAATGCCACAGAACAGGTCGCGAAACAGAAGTAACAACAAAAACCCTATCGATTTTATGCCATGTTGAAAAAAAGTAATTCGTAAGGGGATATTTAAAAGTTAAAAATCTCATAAAAAGATTGTTCAATCAATCAAGTGATTTATTGTTCAATCAATCAAGTGATTTAGAGATTGTTCACTTCTGAGGATTACAGCCTGGACGGCATTCCGCCAGTTGCCGTGATCGTCTCCCCAGTAATGTAAGAAGATTCGTCTGAGGCCAAAAACGTAACTAGTCCGGCGATATCATCAGGATTGCCAATTCTAAACAAGAGAAGAAATACGTAAACACAATTTGCAGGAAGTAGCGTTCTCCACGCACTAATCCAGTTGGCAAAAGCGCAGTAAATGCAATTGCAGTGAGTCCTTGATTAAGCCCTCCGGGGGCTTAATTCGCAAAATTAGGGGGGTCAAACAATCAGCCCCACCCACGAATAACCCCCTGTGGGGGCTTATTCAAGGGTGGGGGCTTATCTTGCAAAAAATAATTTATTCGACAGGAGGGCTTACTCGACAGGAGGGCTTACTCGAGAGGGAGCTTAATCAACGACTTACGGTAAAAGAAAAATCGAAAAGTATATCATGACATATTGGTTAAAAATACCAACCTCCCAAGAGGAATTTGCTGTAAAGCTCGCTTTTTTATGCTCTCATTGCTCCATAGCTGCAAAACATTCAAAAATGAATTATTATTATCATTATTATCAATTTGTTTAAAGTTGGTTTTTACAATAGCTAAAGCTAATTAATACCAACTAAGATACAAAATAAAAACTAAAATTACAAATTTCAGGGCAAAAACAAATTCAAAAAACAATACCATATTTACATTTAAAAGCATGTCAGAAACAATAGATCTAAAATAAAATTGAGTAAAAAGGATTGAATTAAATAAAGCCCAGATTCGGTATATAAGTTTTGCAAAGTCTACATTCACAATTTTGGTCAGTCCAGGTTTTGATCATTGATTTAAATTGCAATAATGACGAACAATTCTTTATTTCAGGGGGTATATTTTGCCAAAGTCGAGCCCCTCTAAAGGATAAACATTCGGTGCCGTATTTCACTGTTTTAATAGAGCCCCTCTCAAAACCGTTGCCACATCTCAAATTATAGGAAGAATTGTTTTCTATAAAAAATCTTTCACAAAAAGCGGGTTCAAATCATTTTTGGTTTTAAACAGTTCTGTTGCTAGGATCTGTTGATTTTTTTCATGCACTGTGACAGCGCTGTCTTTTCGTAAAAGTTCTTCAAAATCTGAATCGAAGTCTTTGTATGCAATTCTAAGTGCCCTTTCGTGGATTTTATTGATTTTCTGATTAAGCTTTCGACTATGGCACATCCAAACTAATGGACAATATTGAAACTGACTCATTACAAATGTTTTCATGAGACATGTATTTGGATATACGTGCCAGAGCAGAGAGCTTATTTGCAGCTTTACGACAGATGTTATTGATATGTTTTTCAAATTTTAGCTGGTCATCTATAACGACGCCAAGTAATTTTTCATCTGATGAGCATTCTATGTCTGTCATATCGAATCTGACTGACATTATTGCGTCATCGCTATTTCCTAGTGTCAAAAAATGACTTTTTTCTTGATTTAGTTTCATAAAGTTTTGAGAGAACCATTCGCTTACTGAGGGAAGATCAGTTTCTAATCTTGATATTACATTGTCAAAATTTTTATCGCAAACAAAAATGGAAGTATCATCAGCATAATTGCAAACTTCAGATTCATTCAGACAAGTTAGAAAATCATTAATGAAGATATTAAATAGCAGTGGCCCTAGCACAGACCCTTGTGGAACTCCCAATTTTAATTGTTTCCATGAACTGAACTTTCCGTTCACTTTAACCCTTTGATATCTGTTTTTCAAGTAGCCATTGACAAGCTCTAAGGCACTGCGATCAAAACCATAAGCAGATAATTTTGCAATTAATAAATCATGCTTGATGCAATCGAATGCCTTTGACAGGTCCATCATAACAGCTCCAACTTTATTCCCCTTATCCAAAGCATTCCTTCATTTTTCAATGAGACGCATGTTGCGTATTATAATTTTTAATTTTTAATTTAATTTAATTTTAATGTAAGGTGAATAGCACTCTAACATTCGTGAATAACATTCGTAACACACTTTGAAGACCGGTCGATTCCATTATGACATCACGATGGGAGCCCCTTTTCCCAAATTCCCACGCACTGAAGCAGCCAGTTTAACAATGATTTTCTCCTAAATGAGGACTGTTTTGGTTCTAATAATGATATCTTCTTTTTACCTTGCTGTTAAGAAACAGAATGTCGGAAGCAATTTATGAGAATTTTTACAATTTTAATAATTCGGCTGTTGTGAAATATAAATATAATGTTCACATGTTGTTTTCTTCTTGTGTAATGCGCGGGAAAAGCGCGAAGACATGCCGCAGACTGTTGATAAAAGTGTTTGTGTGGGTGGTATTTACTAAGGCATGGAATGGAGCAACCTAAAACCACCTGCAACAAACTACAAACGAGTTCAAAACACTAAAAATTGGGAATGGAAATCTGTTAGAAATAGCGAATTGTTCGAGATAACCCAGGTCCGAGATAGTGAGGTTCGTTTGTAAATATAAATGTTTCGTTTTCAAAGGATATTAAACTTACATTTTGTTAGGAGCTCCTGCAAATTCATGATATTTAAAAAAGTGTAAATAACTGGGGAAAATATTTTAAGCAAACTGCAGCAACATCAGTATATGCAACATTCAACATATAAAACACATGACACAAAAGATATATCGAACTCACTGCTGTACTGAAATTCGTCTTTATGATTCCAGGCGCCACGCAGTTGACTCTAATATTATTCTTAGCACATTCGACGGATAGGGCTTTAGTCAATCCAACGAGAGCTGTCTTTGAAACGGAATAAGCTCCCAGTCCCTATGGATAAACAACTCTTATTTACCTCATGCCAGTCAAGTCTAAGTAGCTATATGCTTTAACTACATTCCTCTAAATCAGATGGCATCAAATCCATATGCACGTATACCATATTTATATAGGGCGTGCCAAAAAACCGGGAAAAGAAACCTTTCTACAAATGTCGAAATATTTTTTAGTTAATTGGTGTCAGAGCTGTAATTAAAAAATATACGTTCTTTTAACACCCTGTAAGTTGCTGCTCTACATTCAGTAGAGACAAACCAAATAAATATTCACGAAAAGTCGGGCTTACAGGCAATGGATGAAATCCGGCGATCGAAGATACAAATATGATCGAGCCACTGCAAAAACACAAAAGAGAAAAAGGTAATTAAGGCAAGTCAAGCATTTCCTAGTTGGTCATCTTAAAGGGACGTACAGCGGAAAACAGATTCATGCTTTGATTTGCATGGTTAGTAGATCACAACAGCTATAAAAATGTATTTCCTTTTGTAAATGGCTTTTCTATAAAATATAGTAGACAAAAAGAAATATTTCGACGGATTGTAACTTTGTAACCAAATACTTTCATGAACCATTCATGGTGATCATTTTCGTTACTGGCTGTTGGAAATTTCTCGAGTTATCGCCAGCAATTTTCAGTGGGATCTGTAATGGGTCCGTTGCGAATCGCTTGCTTCAAAATAGTGTTTGCCGAGTTCGAACGTGAAAACCTAATCAACTGGACAAAATATCGACTGATTTCTCGGTCTCATTCCTTGAATAATATTGAATTAGTTTGGGGCAGTTATAAATGTTCATTTCAGTCAGAAAACATGTTCGCAATGACATGCGTGTTTGTTTTAAATGAAAAATGGCAGTTTACTGATATCAATATTTGCGCGGAAGGCCCCTTTAAATAAATTTGATGATAAAAAATTATCATGTTAAGTATGCGAAAAAAAGTAAACACCTTTTGTCACTAATATGTCCTACAAAATCTTTAGCAAGAAAAAATGCTGCTTTTACATTCACATCAAAAATCTGCAAAAAATAGAATACTGGTTAAATAACTGGGTACTGATTAACAAACTACAAAATACCAGTGATGAAACCCTGCTTGCAACAACAACACCCAGTTCATTGGATACCTTGAAATTGGGTATAAAACGAATTAAAAATCACCTGTACGCAATAGCCATTGTGGGTTTTTGTACAGTTTTTTATAGATAGATAGAGAGATAGATAGATAGATAGATAGATAGATAGCTAGATAGATGAAATTACTGATTTTACTCCAGAAAAGCAGCTTTATTCAAAGACATGACAAAGAAGGGCAAACGTTCAGATGCACTACAAGCTTAAAACCAGGTTGCACATGCTGATGAAAAAAGAAGAACTGAATAAATTTTTGCAGCACATGGAAGAAAGTGTAGAGAAAAATTTACCAAACAATAAACAAAATTACCCAAGTTTCATAAATGTAATTACGCCTTCTTCCCACAAAAATACGTCTACGCATGTCAAAAGATATTGAAATGAAATAAGAAAGTAAAAAGTACCTTGTTCATAGAATTTAAGAAAGCATTTGACAATATTTGCCATAGGAAACCTGATCAAGATGGGCGTGGCATATCAGGGTTAATAAATGAACTACTGATGGATTAATTAACATACACATGTATGGAATGTATGGAAGCGAATAGTGAAAAATTGATACTAAGAGCAGTAGCTATGAGAGTCCCACAGAGGTTAATATTTGGACCACAAAAATATGACATTTCAAATGTTTTTCTGGAAAAGAAATTCACCATTGAAACCTATTTGACACAGATATTGTCATGCAAAATTCCTTGCTATGGACTCTGGCCACTTCTGGGTGCTATTTTGAATCAGATAAAGCTATACATTTGCTTTATAAAAAGTGTTACCAAAATAAAATAGATATTGCAACAAGCTTCCAAGAAGCAATATGGGGCTCCAACTAATATCGTCCAAAATTACCAGGACCCATCTCTAAATCTACACAACAATTTGTTGACTAATTAGAGATTAGCATCAAAATATTATCTCTCGTATCTCACCTTGTCCCACGCTGTCACAGATGTCTGATGAAAATAAAAATTTAAATGTAGTTAGATCATGAAAATTTCACCGGAACTGAAAGTATTCCATATGTTTGAATTATCTATTACTTACATCCAGTATTGATCCAAATATTGGATTTGCTGCCGCATTGGAAACTAAAATATCCATTCCCCCATATTGCTTTAGAGTCTGGGGAAAATTGAAAAAACTATAATAGTAAATAGAAAATCAGTAACATAGGATGAAAGAATGATAAATGAAGATAATGCAATAGATTCATACATATTCAAGGAGTGATTTACGATCTTCTTCTTTGCTGACATGACACACAGTTCCACAAACATCAAGGCCTTGTTCTTGTAATTTGGAAGTTGCCTTCTGAACATTTTCAATTTTTCTGCTACTTATAACAACTTTTGCACCATTTTTCCCCAAATGTTGTGCAATAGCAAAACCAATGCTGCAGTAAATTGATAAAAATAAAAATTAAGAAGTTGTTTAATATGGGTGACAAAACTCCAGTGTGCAACCCACAGTACTGCTTCTGCCTACAAAGACTACAGATATGCTGTAGACTCTGCCCACTCGGTAAAAGAGAAAATAAAAACTGCCTAAAATTGAATTATTGTGTTCTATTCAAAAGTATATTTGGAAAAAAAAGCTTTTATAAAAAAAGCCTTAGGATCAAAATGTCAGAAAATATATTTCCACATAAATGCCATTCTTCCTGGAAATTTAATAGCTAATTTATTTGTCTTTTCAGAACACACTTCAAACGAGTTCAACAGTATAAAGATAGCAAAATTGAATGTCAAATTGCATTTAATTTCATGCCTATATGTTGTGTTTTATTAGTTCTCTATGTTTCTGAAAGAAGGTCTATATCCCAATCCCAATACATCTTTTTTCTCTATCAAAAAATCCCCATGTAATCCAACTTCTAAACAAACTTGAATTCTATTTTTACTTGCTTCAATCCATCCAATTTAACGCATTCAGCCAAGACAGAGATATAACAAGAGATCCTGTTATACCTATAGCATATGGACACAATAAACGTGCAACAAACATGCATCATTACCAATACCAACATTGTTGAGAAGAAAGCAGAATTGGCAATGCGAGGAGAGGAGCTGCCACAGATGTAACAAAGGAACCAGAGCACTGAACTCAATTTTTCAAATGGAGTATACGAACACTTTTTTTATAAAGCAACTATGTACCTCCTCCAGCACAAGTTTCCTAAAACTCCATATATCCATACCTTATGGAAGGAATGGATCATTGCAAAGCAAATCATATGCCAATTATTTGTTAATATCACTCACCCTTCTGTTGAAGCTGTTACGATTGCAACTTTTCCTGCCAGCTTACCCAATATGCCGCCTGTCGACATTTTGCCCAATTTGTTGATTTGTTGTGGTGGTGGTGTGGTGGGGATTTTAAATGTTGTCAACTTCCTCTTCACACACAGTTCAGCATCAGCCTCAGCATCTCCTAATTTTTTTTCTCATAATTGGTTTCGTTGTTGTTGTTGGCTAAGTCCGCTGGAGACCATAGAGATAGGATATAAGATAATCTAGAGTGCTATCGGCCGATACTCCCTCTGTATAGCGGGTGAAGCAAAAATTTCTAGCCAGCCACCCTCCAGCAAAATGGCGGACAAAACTCCACAGACTCGCCGCTAGGGAAAGCATCCCTCCCGTCAATCAATCTATTGTAGTGAGGTCTGCTGCTGTCCATCAACATTCTGAACTGCGAAAGACAATGACGCGAGTCGTCGCATCTTGTTTTCGGGCAACGACCAGGAGATCATTGTTTTCGGGCAGCGAACAGGAGATTATTCGTCGCTCTATGGGCGATGATTGATTAGATTAGATGAAGTTGATGATCTGCAATGCAGCGAAGCGAGCAAAGCTGCACATCAAAAGAAGAGTTTTAAGGCGAGTCTCGAAATATCATTGATACTTTTGGTGTCATTTTATTTAAATGACAATTTTCAAACCATATTCGTGCTTTTAGTTGGTCGCTTGGACCTGCTGCCATAGTTAGAGCCTCTAAACAATAAATTTGGGCCTAAATTCACATGATTGAATGCTATCAATATGATCATTAATCATTTGAAACTATCAGTGATAAATTTCGCAATCATAAACTTCGATAAATTTTCGCAAACATTTTTTAAGGGACCTCTTCTCAGTTTTCTTTTAATATTATTGTAAAACAATATGATATAGTTTAAATTATGTTTTCATTTGAAAATGTATTCAAATGTGTGGCGAGTACTCCACAGCTAGAACTTCACATTTTGAAGTCAAAGTACATTGATACTTTCAATTAAGAACCTCAAAGAAACATTCTAATCTTTAAAACATTATGTTATATTCATTATACTGAAAGTTCATGGTTGTTTTTACAATATTATTACAATTCACAAACTTTAATGCAATTTGCAGTGGCACGAATGGTTGGTGTTAGATCATAGGCTAGTATGCTACAAAAATGACGTAATGGTTTTATATTCCAATGGAGGCTTGGAATGCTATGCAACACAACACAGCACAATGACAATATCATTGAAAGACTCGATTTCAATTTCAATTTTCAATTCCATTTCATATTCAGTGCGAGAACACGAAGAGAACATGAAGAGAACACTTTCATTGCAGTTTGATCAAAGCTTTTTGGAATTAATGATGATTCAGTTTCAGATTTAGTCAATTTTCATATATTGCTACTACTGTCGAAATATATATTTATATATTTAATTGTTATTCAAATACATACTTAAGATAAACAGAGCTTTTTCATGATTTTATCAAGTGGTATTGTTCCAATTTGTACTTAGTTAATTTACAGAAATGCCAGCATATTGAAAGATTTTGTCTGGTAGTAAATATAAGCTCTTTAAACTTTTTAGCCATCAACGCTTTGGGGCCCATATACACGAGCACCTTAAATCTGCCTAAAACAGTAGGGTGCAGCGTAAGGAGGTGTGAATTCCAGACTGTCTGTCCTTATTTTGCTCATCAAAATAAGCAACACATGTCAGTTTTCCTAATCAATGATGACTGGTGATATCATAACTCTTTGATAAACTATCTGGGCAGTTTAGTTGAATTGAACGATATTTTGAATATTGTCTTATAGTGAATACCTGAATACTTGCAAAAAGCTCTACTAATGCTTTCTATAAATTGTCTTATATTAAAATGGCAAGGAACAGACGTATGGTTCATCAAGCATTGCCTGCCTATGAACAAACAGCAATGCCTGAAGATTCGTAATATAGGCTGCAGCAAAATGCAGTACTCTTTGCAGTGAACGCTGGAGAGATTTTGCTCCAAAAGATATACAGACATTAATAGCAGCAAAAAATTCTTCCTCCGACATTATTATATTTTCGTAAACAGATAAACAGAAACTTCCAGATGACCTTTGTTATTAGTCAAGAAAAGTTTGAATAAACCGCGCGTTGTTGTGAAATTGGGGAGAAATTGAAATTGGGGATCATATACACGAGCAAAATAAAGACATTCTTTTAGGGATTAAGGTAATTAGCACTCCGGTTGCCCGTGTATATGGTCTCCTTTGCAAGGTCTGCCTTATTCGTTTCACACGTAAGGATGAAAAAGACCGGCCAATAAAATAAGGGGTGCTCTCGAGGTTCCCTTATTTTAAGGCAGCATTGTTTTCCCGTTGATCCCTGTCATCGGAGATTAGCATCATCTCAATTTCACAACAACGCGCGGTTTATTCAAATTTTTTCTTGACTAATAACAAAGGTCATCTGGAAGTTTCTGTTTATCTGTTTACGAAAATATAATAATGTCGGAGGAAGAATTTTTTGCTGCTATTAATGTCTGTATATCTTTTGGAGCAAAATCTCTCCATCGTTCAATGCAAAGAGTACTGCATTTTGCTGCAGCCTATATTCCGAATCTTCAGGCATTGCTGTTTGTTCATAGGCAGGCAATGCTTGATGAACCATACGTCTGTAGCTTGCTATTTTAATATAAGACAATTTATAGAAAGCATTAGTGGAGATTTTGCAAGTATTCAGGTATTCACTATCAGACAATATTCAAACTATCGTTCAGTTCAACTAAACTGCCCAGATAGTTTATCAAAGAGTTATGATATCACCAGTCATCACTGATTAGGACAACTGACATGTGTTGCTTATTTTGATGAGCAAAATAAGGACAGACAGTTTGGAATTCACACTTCCTTACGCTGCACCCTACTGTTTTAGGCAGATTTAAGGTGCTCGTGTATATGGGCCCATAGCATCAGTGACAACAAGTGCATCAGTGGCTTATTGTTTTAAATTTTGACTGACACTTAGAAAAGCGGAACTATGACAGGAACAATGGTAAAAAAGAGAAAGAATTTTACATGTTGTTTGTTGGCACTTGGCTTTGCTTTGAATTTTGAAATTATGGTAATAAAATAATTGTCATTTTTATTTGCTTTCTTTTTAGTCAAGTCTTGACACATTTAGTCTACTTTTAGAGCATAGGTAGTCAATTCATAACGGTAGTCAATCTAGAGGGCTAACGGCCGATACTGTATAGCGGGTTTGTTTGTTTGTTTGTTTTGCTTGTCATCTTATTTTAATTCGATATCTATAATAGCTTTACAGAAAAACTAATCTAAATCGAATATTTAACTACCATAATTTATTACGAATGAGGAGACAAATTAACCGCATACAATACAAGCGGGGATGACTACATACAATCCTCATTTAAGTTGAATGACTACATACAATCCTCATTCAAGTTAACTACTTAACTACCATAATTTATTACGAAATGAGGAGACAATTTAACCGCATACAATACAAGCATGGCATTTACAAGCTGGCCCGTTCCACTGTTTTATTTGTCTCTTGAAAGTTTGGACATTTTCAGCCATTTTAAGTTCTTTTGGCAAAGCATTCCAGATTTGTGGTCCCAATGACAAGAGACTTTTCGAGCCAAATGTTACTTGGTTTGGTCTATGATGAATCAATTCTTTTGGATTCCTTGCTGACCTTGTTGTTTGTTTTTGTTTAAAAATGTTTTGTATAAAAGGGGGATTGAGCTTTGCGACAGTTTTATAAATTTCAATACAAAGAGTTCTGAGACGGCTGATCCTCATTGTGCTTTTTCCTGCTTTTGAAAGTAAGGTGTCATACGAGCTTGTAGTGTCGTTAAAAAGAAATTTGAGAGCTCTTTCTTGGATCTTCTCAATTTTTTTTTTCAACAGATTTCGCAGAGGAAAAATGCCATACTAAAGGGCAGTAATTAAAGTTCGAACATACAAAACTTTGGACCAATATCTTTTTGGCATCAAAACCCATGTAACCCTGAATTCTTTTTAATGCATTTAGTTGTGCAGCGGCTTTTCTGCACAGATCGGAAATATGTTCATCAAAAGTTAGGTTGTGATCAATTTTTACCCCCAATAGTTTTACTATGTTTGCAGTTGCAGATTTCTGATGAAGATGTGTTGATCGTTTGCAAAATCACCATTGCATCAATTATTGCACAAGAAGGGCCATTGTGATCAGTGATAGATTCTGTTACAACCTCGTCTGACAGGCAGTGCATTAATTTTGATTTTCCCAGGTTTCCCGGTATCAATGAACCATCATTGTTCATGAGGCTTCTTACGGTTACGGAGAGTTCAAAGTTGCTGATCACATCTTTCATGTCAATGTGCCTTTGGCTTCTGGCAACTATTGCCATTCTACTGAATAGACCTCTGTGTTCCTTAACGACCTGGTCCTTCTGCTCCTTTGCAGTCTTTATGACTTTGCTTGCAGCTGTGAATGTTTTTATGGAAGCTCTTTTTAAAGGTGCCCAGATACTCTTCTTTGGATTTGGTGAAAGTCTTTCTTCAAGAAACGCCTTGTTAAGATCTTCGCCGATTGCTTCGCATGTCAGAAGCCAATATTGGCAATGGATTAAAAGGACCACTTTATGACGTCATTATGACGTCACAGAAATTGAATGATATGATGGGACAGAGACACGTAATGATCTGGAGGCCCTATTTATTTGGCTCAGCAGCTATTTTCACCCTACAATGGCTGTTGGAAGCAAAATTTGCTACATATAAGGACGTATTAGGAAAAAACCGTTATATGACGTCATCATGACGTCATCAAAAACGACAGCTCAAATGTGCTGGAGACATCGATTTTCGAATTCATCAGATAATTTTACCTCAGGTTAGCTGTTAAGAATAAAATTAACATGCAGTGAGAGCGGTTTTACAAAAGGACCCGGACTATTTTTCCAGTTGTGTCGTTCTTGCCTTTGTTAACAAGTAGGGCATGAAATTTATCTGGGTTCGCAATCATTTGGTTCCTTTCCAACCAGTCGATTGCGACATTTGATTCTTGTTCTAAGATTCTAATCAGATTTGGGAAGGAGTTTGAAAAAGCTGTCAAAGTGTTGTCATCTGCGTAATTATGCAGAGTTGCTTTCTTTATATAGAGAAAAATGTCATTAATATATAAGTTAAATAAAATGGGACCAAGAACAGATCCCTGTGGTACCCCGGAGATCACAAGTTGGGAAGTGCTGTAGGTGTTATTGATTCGCACCGATTGTTGTCTTCGTTTCAGGTAGGAATAAATATAAACAAGCGCATCCTCATGAAAACCATAGGCAGACAATTTCGCAATCAGGAGATCATGCGGGATACAGTCGAAAGCCTTTGAAAGGTCCATAAGAATGGCCCCTACGACATTATCTTTATCAAGATTACGTCTCAATTCTTCAATCATTCGTATTAAGACATGTTGTGTGTTGTACTGATGTCTGTACGCCGCTATGAGCTGTGAAAGACAATGGTCAAGGTGAGGAGTGAGCTGCTCTTTGATTATTTTTTCATAGATTTTGGAAAAAGCGTTTAAGACGCTGACAGGTCGAAAGTTTTTCTCTGTGGTACGAACTGGCTCACCCTTGTCTAAGGGGGTAACAGCAGCTCGCTTCCCCTTGTCTGGAAATTGGCATTTCTTAAAACTATTATTTATTGCATTTGTTAGCGGTACCGCAAGTTCTCGAGAAGCTAAAAGCACTAGCTTAGGCGGAATTTGATCTTCCCCTGTTGACTTTTTGCTATCTACCTTTTTTAAAAACTTCATGACTTCATTCGATTCAACCGCACGAAATGAAAAGATTGGAAAATTGTTTTTTGGATTTTGGATTATAGCTAAGATACTAGGATGGTTTGCATATTTTTCAAGAATCAATCTCGCAATGTCTCTATCACTGGTTTGTTCATATATGTCAGCTAAGCTTTGTGGTTTTTTCCCACTTGATTTTTCGACTATATTAATGTAATGTTCGTTAAAAGTCTCAGCAAGCTCACGATCATCAGTAATGATCTTCTCGTCCTTTGCAAGCAAAATGTCGTTCCCTGATAAACCCCCTTTATTTGTCAGGAATGGTTTCACTAGATTCCAGAAATCTTTATTTGCCTTAGTTACTAATCTTTATTTACAATGTCATTGCAAGTTACAAACTTTTATGTAATTTGCAATGGCACGAATTGTTAGGCCCAGATATCTCTTGGAGGGTGAAATTTTGTATCCCTGTGCTCAAACACAGGGTTTCGATGTATCAAGTGGTAAAAAAATGGCCGCCATTGGAGGGTGAGATGGCGTCTGGAGGGTGAGCCTCGTTAGCACTCTAGATTATCTTATATCCTATCTCTATGGACCTAGCTGAGACCATACAACCTCGAACCCAGGGCCCTTCCAGCTTCGCTGACATGGCCCTGGTACCTACCTCGCAATAATGGACTGTGATTGGCTAACCAATTAACAATAGAAATTGCATAAGTTAGTGACCCGGGGAATTTCAAGAATTAATTTTCATGAAAGGCAAGGAAAACAAGGGAAAATGTGCCGACAATGTGAGAGAAAACGTGACCCTGCATTGTTGTTATTTACTATGCTTCACGAGTAAATCCCTAACAAGAATTTTAAAAACCTTTCCATGATGACAGGAGAAAATTATAAACAGGTGATAGCTTCATTTCTTTTTTTCAATCCGAGATATTTTCAAATTTACTTCGGCCTGTCTGCAGCGCCTAGGCCCACAGCAAAAACGTATGATTTTCGGACTGATTTGTTGTTAATTTTGGGGCTTAAAGTTTTGAAAATGATTACTAATATCCAGCTTAAAGCTATATATAAATTTTACGTTTAATTCAGGCGTTATTTTGCTTTTTACACGGCTGAAAACAAATAGTTCGGGGGCATAGGTGAAGGCCAATTTTGCTCAACATAAATAATTGTTGTACTCCTCCAAAGTGAAGGTTTGCTTTGTCAATTTATGAAATTAAGTTTCAAACACTTTTGATAAATATTCTCTCTGGTCTAATCTTCAATTTGGAATGTTATTTTTAATTATGTGAATTTACATGCATCTGTTGCTCAAAAATTACGATTGAAATCGGATAAAGCCGATATAATCACTTTCAATTTCCGTGTGTTTTGATATTGCTTAAAAAATTCGCCCAGCAACATGCCCGGGGGAATTCAGGAACTAAAAAAAGACTCTCTGACAAACATTAATCCCAAATAATTCCAAAATTGTCACAGAGAAAACTAAATTGCAGACGAAACAAAATGGCGTGGAGGCACGAGGGATGCTAATTATGTTATATTTACCCTGATATTTTAACTTCATGTATGTTTTTGCATAATTACATGGAATAAATTAACACCAAATTTGCAGGTAGGTACCAGGGCCATGTCAGCGAAGCTGGAAGGGCCCTGGGTTCGAGGTTGGAGACCATAGGCTGAGACAAACATTGCTGCTATTGAATTGAATTGTTTGTCGTGCACCTGTATTCTGAAGACAAGGAGATTCAATTCAAGGCATGATTTATTTATTCAATGCAAATTAAACGTGTGCCTCGACAGGTAACACGTTTACTAAATACAGAATGCGAGGGTGTGTGTGAGGCCAAGGGGAGTTGAGTTTGAGGTAGCTTTGTATATGCTTGATAGGCATCACTTGGCCATAAGGCTTTGATCAAATGGTCTAGGAGACCGAGAGAAATAGAAGCGACCGTTGTTGCAACAAGGAGATGCTCCGGAGGAGAGGTGAATTCTGATGAAACTAAAAAAACCGAAAAATGCAGTTAGACAAGCTGCCAAAAACATTACATCATCGAAGAAGACCGAGAGATCAAGCTAGGATCTAATGAGCGTGAGAACAAATTGTGTTATAGGAATTCTTTGTTGTTTTCTGAACTCTTCTTAAGGCTCTTATCGTCATGGGAATCCATCGACTGCCTTCTAGAGGGTGAGGATAGCCAATTGATAACTGAAATGAGCATCCGGTGCTAAATAAACCTTAATGGAGGATGTTTTAGGTGTTATGCTTAAGCTTGTAATAAAACGTAGTATAAGATCAATTGGGAAATAGGAACGAGAATCCATGAGAGTAAAAAAAATGGGTATCAAAATTGATTGATTGTTTCTGTACAGAATTATACATCTTCAGATTCGAATTGGCCAATAATTTAGTCAACCGATGTTACCAAGCTTGGTCCAAGGAAAAGAAAGCAAGCCTATCAGATTGTCCCAGAAATGTCCCGAGACAGGGGGTCTGCATCCGGAACATTGTAAAAATATGTCTGGAAATCAAAGCGAGATAAGGCATCACGTGCTATGCTTTTTCTACACGGGAAATGAATGGCTGTAAATTCAAAGTTAAATGTAATGGCTAAAATTACCAATTCCCGCAAAAGGAAGGCCAGATGAAGATCTTTAGCTGTGCAGCTTTGTATGCATTGCACCACAGCCATATTGTCACAGCAAAAAGCAACAAGTAGCAGTTACCAGGAGTTTCTCCAAAGTTTGTCAGCAAGAACAATTGGAATAAATTTTTTGATGGCAATGTTAAGAGACAATAAATTGTCAGGCAAGTGGAATTGCCATGATGGAATAACCTAGTAGGAGAGGGAGTGGGCGTCCGAGCGCACGCATGCGCAGTAGAATGTGTTAAGATCACACATGCGCGAGAGTCTTCGAGATTTGAAAAGAAAGCTGATAAAAAACCCATAAAAAGCTTAAGAACTAAAAAACGGTTTTGTTTATGAAAAAGATTTTTACAGCAATAAAAAGAAAATCTCTTGGTTATATTGAATGAATTGTTTCATATTTTTCATGCACTTATAAGATGATAAGAATTTGTTAAGTAAATCGCAAGAAAACACAAAAATATTGAGGAACTGGCAAATTCACGTTCTCGGCTCGAGATTGAATTCAAAGAACAAACCAGAAACTTTCGAATGCAACGTTCGAATGTACGCGTCAAATCTCTGTCATGAGAAATGGGAAATCAGAAATTTCTAGAACTTTTCCGAGGGGAAATCCCCTGACGTCACATTGAAAGATTTTTCTAGAAACAGAAAATCTCTGTAATCTGATTGGCTGATAGCCAAGATTTCGAGTCACTTTAAAACAAAACTTGAAATGGACATTATTCAAAACAAAATGTGCAAGCTGTTGAAGAAACTATTTTAACACGTTTCAAGAAGAAAGACGCCATGAAAAAGAGACCATTTTCTGCATTAGCAAACAATAATATCTAAACCTTTTTATAAGCATTGTTATATCCTACTATATGGAAATGCTGGAGTACTATTAAATTCAAGTTCATTCACAGCAGCATCCTCAGAATCACTAGCTTCCTCTTCTTCGTCATTCTTTGCTTGACGTATGATGAGATATTTTCTTTTCTCAATAGCATAATCTAAGGCCTCTTGCATATCCATATCATCTTCCCTCTGTGCTTTTTGCATCGTTGCTATAACTGCAGTTACAACAGCGTCATTTTCAAAACTTCTATTATATAAAAATCTACGTTTGAAAACTTGCAATATGTTTTCATTTTCATCCACTTCCTTACGCATAGAAGGCCATACATTCCCTAAAGGAAGATCCTCATCAGTGTTGACAGTTTCATCATTATCATGATCACTTTCAACTTCTATCTCATCATCTCAGCCAGACTCTTCACTGCTCTCCTCGTGCATCTCTTCTTCATGTCGTGTAACATTACTTTTATACTTGGAAGAAAATTCACATTGATCACATTTATACTGACTCATGGCTAGCTGTTTACTTATAATTACCAACTAACTCTTAAATCCCTGAATTCTAGAGTCTCAACTCGCTTGATTTTATAGATAAGTTCCTCCATTCATTATGATACGGGAGAGGGACTGAACGATATTTCCGAATAAACAAAACTTAATCCTTGGATAATGCTAACTAATCCTGATTAATGACTACTCCATTCTAGCTAATCATTCCTGGTCATTACCTTCTCAATACTTGATCCTCAATACATCCTTGATTATCATTCCTAATCATTACCTGATCATTAGTTGATCCTTCACTGATCCTTACTAATCCTTACCAATCATACCTATTAATTACCTGATCATCAGTATATCCTTAACTGATCCTTGATAATCCTTACAGTCACTACTGATCATCAGTTGATCTTTAAGTAATCCTCACTAATCCTAACTAATCATCCCTAATCATTACCTTATCATTACTTGATCCTTAACTGATCCTTACTAATCCAAACTAATCATCCCTAATCATTACCTTATCATTATTTGATCCTTAACTGATCCTTACCAATCCTAACCAATCATACTTAATCATTAGCAGATCATCAGTTGATCCTTAACTGATCCTTACTAATCCTTACCAATCATTCCTAATCATTACCTTATCATTACTTGATCCTTAACTGATCCTTTCTAATCCTAACTAATCATTCCTAATCATTACCTTATCATTACTTGATCCTTAACTGATCCTCACTAATCCTAACTAATCATTCCTAATCATCACCTTATCATTACTTGATCCCTAACTGATCCTCACTAGTCCTAACTAATCATCCCTAATCATTACCTTATCATTACTTGATCCTTAACTGATCCTCACTAATCCTAACTAATTATTACTAATCATTACCTTATCATTACTTGATTCTTAACTGATCCTCACTAATCCTACCTAATCATCCCTAATCATTACCTTATCATTACTTGATCCTTAACTGATCCTCACTAATCCTAACTAATCATTCCTAATCATTACCTTATCATTACTTGATCCTTAACTGATCCTTTCTAATCCTAACTAATCATTCCTAATCATTACCTTATCATTACTTGATCCTTAACTGATCCTTTCCAATCCTAACTAATCATTCCTAATCATTACCTTATCATTACTTGATCCTTAACTGATCCTCACTAATCCTAACTAATTATTACTAATCATTACCTTATCATTACTTGATTCTTAACTGATCCTCACTAATCCTACCTAATCATCCCTAATCATTACCTTATCATTACTTGATCCTTAACTGATCCTCACTAATCCTAACTAATCATTCCTAATCATTACCTTATCATTACTTGATCCTTAACTGATCCTTTCTAATCCTAACTAATCATTCCTAATCATTACCTTATCATTACTTGATCCTTAACTGATCCTTTCTAATCCTAACTAATCATTCCTAATCATTACCTTATCATTACTTGATCCTTAACTGATCCTCACTAATCCTAACTAATCATTCCTAATCATTACCTTATCATTACTTGATCCTTAACTGATCCTCACTAATCCTAACTAATCATCCCTAATCATTACCTTATCATTACTTGATCTTTTACTGATCCTTGATAATCCTAACTAATCATCCCTAATCATTACCTTATCATTACTTGATCCTTAACTGATCCTCACTAATCCTAACTAATCATTCCTAATCATTACCTTATCATTACTTGATCCTTAACTGATCCTCACTAATCCTTACCAATTATTACTAATCATTACCTGATCATCAGTTGATCCTTAGCTGATCCTCATTAATCCTTACCAATCATACTTAATCATTACCTGATCATCAGTAGATCTTTTACTGACCCTTGATAATCCTAGGCAATCATACCTAATCATTAGCTGATCATGAGGTCATCCTTAACTGATCCTCAGTGATCCTTATAGTCATTCATAGTGAGTCATTACTGATCATCAGTTGATCCTTAGCTGATCCTCACCAATCCTTACCAATCATACATAATCATTACCTGATCATCAGTTGATCCTTAGCTGATCCTCATTAATCCTTACCAATCATACTTAATCATTAGCAGATCATCAGTTGATCCTTAACTGATCCTTGCTAGTCCTTATCAATCTTTCCTAATCATCATCTGATCAGCTGTTGATCCTTACTAGTCCTTACCAATCATTCCTAATCACTACCTGATCCTTAGTTGTTCCTTAACTAATCTTTACGAATCCTTACTAATCATTCTTAATCATTACCTCATCATTAGTTGATCCTTAACAGATCCTTCTAATCCTAACTATTCATTACTAATCATAGCTAGTCATTACATAATCATTAGTTGATCTTTAACTGATCCTGGCTTTATCCATTCAACATTTATCCTTACTAATCCTGACTAATAATTTTTTATCATAACCCAATCCTTATTAATCCTTGCCTAGATTTTATTAATCTTCAGCAGTACTGTGGAGGGTGTTCAGTCGGGATCAACTGAAGATTAATAACATCTAGGCAAGGATTAATAAGGATTGGGTTATGATAAAAAATTATTAGTCAGGATTAGTAAGGATAAATGTTGAATGGATAAAGCCAGGATCAGTTAAAGATCAACTAATGATTATGTAATGACTAGCTATGATTAGTAATGAATAGTTAGGATTAGAAGGATCTGTTAAGGATCAACTAATGATGAGGTAATGATTAGGGATGATTAGGTAGGATTAGTGAGGATCAGTTAAGAATCAAGTAATGATAAGGTAATGATTAGTAATAATTAGTTAGGATTAGTGAGGATCAGTTAAGGATCAAGTAATGATAAGGTAATGTTTAGGAATGATTAGTTAGGATTGGAAAGGATCAGTTAAGGATCAAGTAATGATAAGGTAATGATTAGGAATGATTAGTTAGGATTAGAAAGGATCAGTTAAGGATCAAGTAATGATAAGGTAATGATTAGGAATGATTAGTTAGGATTAGTGAGGATCAGTTAAGGATCAAGTAATGATAAGGTAATGATTAGGGATGATTAGGTAGGATTAGTGAGGATCAGTTAAGAATCAAGTAATGATAAGGTAATGATTAGTAATAATTAGTTAGGATTAGTGAGGATCAGTTAAGGATCAAGTAATGATAAGGTAATGATTAGGGATGATTAGTTAGGACTAGTGAGGATCAGTTAGGGATCAAGTAATGATAAGGTGATGATTAGGAATGATTAGTTAGGATTAGTGAGGATCAGTTAAGGATCAAGTAATGATAAGGTAATGATTAGGAATGATTAGTTAGGATTAGAAAGGATCAGTTAAGGATCAAGTAATGATAAGGTAATGATTAGGAATGATTGGTAAGGATTAGTAAGGATCAGTTAAGGATCAACTGATGATCTGCTAATGATTAAGTATGATTGGTTAGGATTGGTAAGGATCAGTTAAGGATCAAATAATGATAAGGTAATGATTAGGGATGATTAGTTTGGATTAGTAAGGATCAGTTAAGGATCAAGTAATGATAAGTAATGATTAGGGATGATTAGTTAGGATTAGTGAGGATTACTTAAAGATCAACTGATGATCAGTAGTGACTGTAAGGATTATCAAGGATCAGTTAAGGATATACTGATGATCAGGTAATTAATAGGTATGATTGGTAAGGATTAGTAAGGATCAGTGAAGGATCAACTAATGATCAGGTAATGATTAGGAATGATAATCAAGGATGTATTGAGGATCAAGTATTGAGAAGGTAATGACCAGGAATGATTAGCTAGAATGGAGTAGTCATTAATCAGGATTAGTTAGCATTATCCAAGGATTAAGTTTTGTTTATTCGGAAATATCGTTCAGTCCCTCTCCCGTATCATAATGAATGGAGGAACTTATCTATAAAATCAAGCGAGTTGAGACTCTAGAATTCAGGGATTTAAGAGTTAGTTGGTAATTATAAGTAAACAGCTAGCCATGAGTCAGTATAAATGTGATCAATGTGAATTTTCTTCCAAGTATAAAAGTAATGTTACACGACATGAAGAAGAGATGCACGAGGAGAGCAGTGAAGAGTCTGGCTGAGATGATGAGATAGAAGTTGAAAGTGATCATGATAATGATGAAACTGTCAACACTGATGAGGATCTTCCTTTAGGGAATGTATGGCCTTCTATGCGTAAGGAAGTGGATGAAGATGAAAACATATTGCCAGTTTTCAAACGTAGATTTTTATATAATAGAAGTTTTGAAAACGATGCTGTTGTAACTGCAGTTATAGCAACGATGCAAAAAGCACAGAGGGAAGATGATATGGATATGCAAGAGGCCTTAGATTATGCTATTGAGAAAAGAAAATATCTCATCATACGTCAAGCAAAGAATGACGAAGAAGAGGAAGCTAGTGATTCTGAGGATGCTGCTGTGAATGAACTTGAATTTAATAGTACTCCAGCATTTCCATATAGTAGGATATAACAATGCTTATAAAAAGGTTTAGATATTATTGTTTGCTAATGCAGAAAATGGTCTCTTTTTCATGGCGTCTTTCTTCTTGAAACGTGTTAAAATAGTTTCTTCAACAGCTTGCACATTTTGTTTTGAATAATGTCCATTTCAAGTTTTGTTTTAAAGTGACTCGAAATCTTGGCTATCAGCCAATCAGATTACAGAGATTTTCTGTTTCTAGAAAAATCTTTCAATGTGACGTCAGGGGATTTCCCCTCGGAAAAGTTCTAGAAATTTCTGATTTCCCATTTCTCATGACAGAGATTTGACGCGTACATTCGAACGTTGCATTCGAAAGTTTCTGGTTTGTTCTTTGAATTCAATCTCGAGCCGAGAACGTGAATTTGCCAGTTCCTCAATATTTTTGTGTTTTCTTGCGATTTACTTAACAAATTCTTATCATCTTATAAGTGCATGAAAAATATGAAACAATTCATTCAATATAACCAAGAGATTTTCTTTTTATGGCTGTAAAAATCTTTTTCATAAACAAAACCGTTTTTTAGTTCTTAAGCTTTTTATGGGTTTTTTATCAGCTTTCTTTTCAAATCTCGAAGACTCTCGCGCATGTGTGATCTTAACACATTCTACTGCGCATGCGTGCGCTCGGACGCCCACTCCCTCTCCTACTTAACCTGCACCCATTCCATTACGATAACAGGGAGACCAACCATGTAATGTAATACATGTACATGTGATGTACATGTTGATGCAATTCAGGGATCTTGTGTGCTCCGTCAACAAATCGTCGCAAGAATGGTCGCACCAAAGCAATAGCCTCACAGCAATGCTGGAACAAATTAGAGGAAGAAGCTTGTGCTTCGTGCCTGAAAACTTTGTTGACCAAATCGAGAGAATTTGTTGGATTTTCTGTCTTTTCCTCACCAGGCAAACAAGGGTGTAAAATATTTGAAAACCCAGAAAAGTTATCTGAGTTGTTGGGCCCTCAGTTTTTCATCTTCTAACGGAAAACTTAGTTTTTCACAGGTTGTGATACAGCGTTGAAGAATGTTGGCCCAAACGGGTGAGCCTCTCCTGCCAAAAAATGATCAAAATCGTAAAGGTAGTGTTGGATTAGGGCGTGTTGGCCCTATATTGTTCGAAGATCGACTGTAGAACATCGGCAGCAAATCTAGTAAAAATCTGAGGGGCAGAGCGAAGGACGAAAGGCAGAGAAGGTGGACAAAGTAAAACGCTTTCAAAACATTCCACAAAATTGCCGGTCTTCAGACTGAAAGGGCAATAAATGGTAAGCCCTTTTAATATCAAACATGGCAAGCATTGTCCCCTTGCCAACCTGCATTATTGTCGTTATAGCTTCCGGAATTCATGCATAGGATACTGTCGCATTGTGACCCGGAAATTCGCTTACACTTTGCTTAATAAGTGGTGACAGATCGGTAATCAGTAGCCATTTACCTGGAGTTGATTTGGGGATCGCGCCAAAACGATTAGTTATCAAAGAAGATCAAGGGGTTATACAAACGGCCCTGCCATTGTCCCTTCTGGTAAGTTCCTCTTTTTAATACGCATCAATAATAGTTGGTTGCTCAATGCCAGAGAGGCAGTTGCGTTTTGCGGGGATAGGCGCTCCCCCGCAAATTCACGCCCAATATAAATTCGTAAAATTGTAATGACAAACAGTCAGCCTCGCTTTGAGACTGAGAGCGAAGTCGTCACCAATTGTTGCACAAATTTGAAAATAACTCTCTCGTTGTATAATTTCTTGCCTTGCTACTCAGTCATATCAGTATCATGAACTAAAAACAAGAAGCTATCTACAAACACAGTAACACAGCTTAGGAGTAAATTCACGCTTGCGCACTATTGACGATTTCATCCCACCTCAACGAGCTGGCCCATTGAATCATGTTCATATGGGAAATTTGTATCCTCCCTCGGTGAGATCCCACTGCCACGACAGTGAGATCTCACTCAGGTGAGACAGCTCACCTCCACATGAACGCAAAATATTTTTACTTACAAATCACTGTGTCGACGGCATCTCACTTCGGTGGGCCAGCTCACCTCGTATGAACAGCCCCTAACGGAAAGGAAATTTTCCTTAGAAAAAATGTCAGCTTTGCTAAGAATATCGAAATCATAAAAGAACGCTCTGTTTCGGCAACTAAAATACGTGGAATAGTCACAACATACCTTCTTCTAAAAAGGATTAGTCACTCGTTATGGAAGTGCCAGTTTTCAATTCTGTTCACAGAATGGTCAAACCAGTTATCGAAGATTGCTCCTCATAAACCTGCTGTCGCCGTCATAAACCTAGCAGGTTTGTTCTAAATATATGTATGGCATTAAAGTTTTCATACCTCGAAAGATCAGAGCATTTTATTCTGCTAAGGCGTATCAATGTAAAGTCAAATGTTGTAGATTACAATGTATCCAATAACATTATTTCTTGTGACTATGATAAGATTAATAGTTGTCAATTCATCAATTACTTTATTATAGACAGAAATATTTCCATTTTAAAACTGGGTCCAGCGTACTAAACGATTCACTGGAAATTTGTTCCGTGCAAATGTTCAGAGCGTTTGACCCACCGGGTTCAGCAATGTTCAGTATTGTTCAGTTCCTCAGTTCAGTGATGTGCAGTATTGTTCAGAAAAGTTTGATCGCACACTTAAAATTTCTTTCGTCCTCGTGACAGTTCAGTGCTGATCACAAACATATGTGATGGCGAGAATACTGTCTTTCGCCACAACACCTCGATTTAGAACTCGAGATGTTCAGTTTTCTTCAGTCAAATGTTGCGTGTGTTTGACCAGTACACTGTCAAACAACACTCGACATTGCTGTAAAAATGTCCTGTGTTGCTCAGTGAAACGCACAGTGCGCTTGACCCAGGCTTTAAGGCGATAAGTAATCTGAATCTCCTTACATTTTAACCACAAAAAATTAAAGTTTATGCGTTTCTTTTTATTTCACAGCATTAACAATAGTATTATTTATAAAGTAACGTTTTTTTATAACAACAAACACCCCAAGAAAAGTAAATCAACTCGATTGAATTTATTTGCATGGTCCGTCGGCTAAGCCACGTCTTTCGAATACTTCTAAAACATGCTTTTCATTGATCTTCCAATTTGGTCCTCTGGACGAGAACAGGGTTTCATCTGCGGGAGAAGAGCATGGTGTGACTCCACCGATAGTCTTCACTCTATCTGTCAATAGTTTGAGTCCTGGCTTCTTCTTTTTTGGTTGATATTGACCAGTTGCTTTTTCTGCCTTATTTTCCACTTGTGCCTCACTAAATTCTGAATGATTCAGAGTTTTGGGAAATGTGGGACGTTTTACTTTGACATCTTTGTTTGTACCTTCATTGGATGCCATTTCACTACACAAACAAATGTAAGACTCTTAAGCTCAAATATTAATATACATCAAGAAGTAAAGACTTTTCAGCTGATTAGAAGCTCGTGAGAGATTGAGAAATCTTTGCAAAAATGACTTATTTCCATTCTGTAATACTGCTAGTTTTTGGTTAGCTTTTGTTCATTCATTCAAATATTTTGTTATTTAACACAGGCCATGCCTTGTAGCATCGATACTTCCTTTATCTTAATACTTGCATTGATTCACACCCATAATTCGGTTCTATACAAGGTATTCAGGTTTTACTTTTACTTCCCTCGCCGGACGTAATTACTCCCTATTGACGTATGTAGTTTCATTATTCTTTGTATCGTTGTCACGTCATTTTAGTAGTTAAATGTAGCGTTTTAGTTTTAATTAATCAGTTTTTAGACTCGCCTGGATATGTGAGTATCGAAAAGAAGAGAGCATACCGTTCAAGAGCGAGATGCTTGAGAAAGATCTCGTTGCCTTAGATTTGAAGCATGCGGTTGGGGATCGAGATGCTGGTGAAAGATCTCGTTGCCTCAGCTGTTAGTTGCTGTTAGTTTTATTGTTGTTTTAGGTCCGCCGTTTTCCGCAGTATTGGAGATACTGTGATGTCTGTCATGTATCGACTGTCGTTTAAAGTATGCTGAAAAGAAGCCCTGTTACGAGTAAGAAAAGAAAGGAAAAATAGAACTGTGTCGTTTTTTATATGTCATGTGTATTTACTTGCTGTTCGCCTTGTCTCATGAACGAAATTGGCGAAAGAGCCTTAGACTGCAGAAATCCACATTACAATTCTCCCATCCCGTTCAATTACTCCATTATGGGTTCCTACATTTCCTGTTTAAAAATAGTCGTTTTTGAAAAGGCACAAAAATGCACAACATCACTCTACTGTACAACAACAGGTGTGACAAAAAATACAGAAATCGAACGGGTAACTACAATTTTCAAGCTTTGTGACAGTTTCATAAAGAAATCCTTCGTGAGGATGTAAGATAATCTAAAATGCGAACAAGATTTTGAAGAAAGAAACATCATACGCTCAATAACTGGCTAGTTTTTGGGTTGATGCACCAAAGCCCTGTGTTTGAGCACAGGGACACAAAGTGTTCACCCTTTAAGGGATGTCAGGGCCTATCAACTCGCACCTCTCGAAAGTTAGGGTAAAATTTGAAAATAATAATGTTGGTTAATACAAAAAATTTATTAACTTTAGTTAATCTGACGCGGATGTTTTATGTCGCTGGGTCAGGCATTGACGCTAATTAACAACAAAATTAAAAAAGCCGCGCCGAAGGTGCCTTGATGACTTGCCAAAGGAAGGCTAATTTAATCCGGCACCAATCGTAAAGATAAAGCAAGGCGATAATGCCTGTAATTTATATCAGCTTGATGAAATGTGACAAGCACAATAAGCCAATAAGAGCTATCGCAAGAGCAAGCCAGCCAATTACAGGCCGAGCAGAGTTTGTGTGCATTACGCGGAAACCCCTTCTTATTAGACAATGCCTCGCATGCAATAATTGACACTAAAGCATGCGCAACACAAGTAGAACAAAGCAAAGCAAAGAGAACCCATCCACCTCCCTATCCGCTGATGCACACATATCGTGAACCTCGCAAGGGCCGCGTCGCCAGACGCCAATCACAAGAATAACTCAAAAAAGTTACAATATAACTGCAAAGCCAAACTTTACAGGAAAGGGAACAGTGCAAACCCTTCATATCACAAAAACTCGGAATAGTGCAAATAATCTATATTGATACGCATCAGCGAGGCATTAAGCTCGTCGAGGCCTCGCCTACCTCGTTAAGGTTTCGAATCGGAGCCTCGCGTACCCCGTACAAAAAATTATTGGTAAGGTCCGCGTACTTATGAAATGCAAGGGGCCACGTTTCCCCATCGCAAAATGATCAAAACAAAACGAAGATCGCGTGCTCCGTTAATTCCCATTCAGGGACTCGGAATTCCCAGTCGAACGCAAATGCATAACTTTATAACTAAGGCAAATTTATAACTTTTTACTAAGAATTATCACAGTAGTGATGCATTTTAACTGGTTTAGGAAAGATACTTTCTTTGCCATTTTGCCTGAATATTTTATGGTTTTAGAGGGAGTTGGGAATAGGCCTGTATTTCACAGCTCAAAATATTCCTCCAAATTGTTGATAGAATTTGACTTACACTCAGGGTTTGACTTTATCTATTTAGAATGTCTTTATTTTGCATTGTCATAGCGGTTTTTTTGATAGCAGGGTTTGCACAGCCATTGTTTCTAAAACCCTTACTTTTTTTAACCATTTGAATGTTTATAAACATATGAATTATCAGAAAATAAACATATCGATTATAATTTAATGTGCTTATTTTCATTGCTTCACATTTTATCGCCTTTCCGCTGCATTTGGCTTGTTTTCAGGATTCAGTGCAATAGGTGTCCCCCAGCTTGACACTGGCGTAAATAAGTTTTCATGTCATATCAAATATTTCGCAAATCAGGCATCCCTACATATCCATTGTCTTGTATGACAAATGTTTTTACGCAAATTTGCTATTTGCACTTCAGTGGGCTTAGGTTTAGCTTACACTGTATTATCGCCGCAAGGAAGTAAACTGCACTAAATTCGTCAGTAATGCGACAACATGCATTGAGCATTTCTTATTTGATTGATAGTGCGTATTTTTACCGAAGCGAATTGATCGAAAATTAAAGCGGCAATCAGTTTGGCCTTTGACGCGAAAATTTGGTCTGGTAAACTCCAATATGGCGCAACGAAATCTTCTTCCTCGGCACATTCTTCTTAGGACAGGCCACAGAACAAATATTTGCTTTCCCCTCCACCTTTCTTCTCGCACTTGCCTTATAACTTAGCTCATCTACTGAGCCAGAGCTACCAATATCCTCGACCTCGTTCTCTCCAGACTGAAATCATTCAAAACCGTCTCAAAACATGCTTGGACCATCGTCGACCTCATTTTTTAAAGGACAGAGCCAACTCTCTGAAGCGCGCCATAATGTTTGTTCCAAAGTTGAAATGTTTGATCAAAGTGCACGCTCCTCAAGAGAAATCCCGGATTCATCAAGAAATTCTCTCGGAAAGATCCGCTTCTATTTAATTTGATGCGCCACAAATGCGCAGTACAGAAGCGACTCGAATTGATTGTATCAACTTGCTCGAAATGCGAGCTTTTTTGAAAAAGTCTTTCCTTTTAATATGCGCGACGACAAAGTGCAGTAATTTGTATCTAATATGGAAGAATGTCAAGTGCGGGTCAAGTTAAAACATCTTCTGGGCTTAAAAATTGTCCGAGGATTTAAATATGGTCATGTAAACCTTCAATGTCGGAAAAATCTGCCCTCTGTTTGCCCAATTTTGGGATTGATATGTTGGATTCGCTGGGCCAAGTTTCCTTCATGCTGAATGTAATATAGTGTAAATAGATATGGACTGTGATATGGACACCCGGATTTTATCTAATGTTGTTGTTGTTGTGAGACTTTTGTTTGGTTTTTGGTTATGTTATGATTCTACAAAAGGCGTGCAGTCGTTTTGTCTGTAGTTCTGATCTTGTAGAAATATAAGAATATTACATTGGCGACGAGGATAAATCTTACCGTGTTATTCACATGAGAAAGTAAAGTTATGTCTCAACTACAAGCAGTTTCAATAAAACCTGTCGCAGAATTCCGTCCCGATGCGGAAGTGGGGGCAAGCCTTGCCACCCGTTGGAAGGACTGGCTAGATGACTTCGAAATGTTTTTGCTAGCTAGTGGAATAACCGACAAAACACGCAAACGAGCACTACTCTTGTATCAAGCAGGACCACGAGTCCGGGAAATTTTTAAGAATTTCACTGAGGTTGGTGGACAAGTGATTTCGACGTTGCTAAGAATAAATAACGGAGTACTTCGAACCGCAAAAGAACCGTCGATATGAAGTTTACAGATTCAGACAGGCAACTCAAGAACAAACAGAAACTTTAGATCAGTTTCATACCCGACTACGAACTATGGCTCAAACATGTGAATTTCACGATGCAGAATTTGAAATCGAAGAACAGATTATCATAGGTGGGACATCATCCAAAATTCGTAAACGGGCATTACGAGACCCCAACTTCGATTTAAAGGCCATGCTGTTAGAGGGTCGCAGAGACGACAAAGTACCCTACAAGCTAAGGAAATTGAGTCAAGGGACAAACCTTATGCTGAAGCTAATAAGCTCACCACACAGAAATCGTTAAAATGTTTTAGTTGCGGAGGATCCTATCCTCACACAGGAGTATGCCCCGCAAAGAGTAAAGAATGCAAAATTTGCAAAAAGCAAGGCCATTTCGCTAGTGTCTGTCGTGATAAAAACACAGGCAACAAATTCAGAAGTCCTCGAAAACCACAAAGGAAATCAACAACCGTGCATTCTTTAGCCAACAGATCCGCGGGAAATCTGTCATCATCAGAGGACGATTATTTGTATGCGGTCAGTAACAAAGGAAATTCTCAAAGCCCAAAAGTTGCGGTCACGGTTTGCAACACAGCATTTCAGATGACACTTGATACGGGCGCGACGATCAATGTCATTGATAAGGACACGTTTTCACGATGAAAGACGTTCGTTTGCAAAACACAAACGTGAAAGCTTTTCCTACAGCAGTTCAAAGCCTGTTGATTTCAGAGGGAAATTTGACTCTGTTATCGAAACAAAGAATCGCATAACTCTCGCTACTTTCTATGTTATGAATAACTCAAGCAGCGGGAATCTGTTATCATCAGCTACTGCACAAGATCTAGGCCTAATAAGTCTCCACTTGAATGCATTGTCGCAAAATGACAATAAGATAGCTGAAATTCTAAATAAATACCCTGAGGTATTTGAGGGGCTTGGGAAGCTAAAAGATGAAAGTGTCACATTAAGTATTGATGAAAATCAAACCCCCAAAATTCAGCCTCAGCGCCGTATACCATACCATATGCGACAGAAGGTGAAAGACGCCTTAAAAAAGCTGGAGAAGGAGGACATTATTGAACGGATACCGGACGATAAAGGGACTCCTTGGGTTTCTCCCATTGTTATTGTGCCTAAAAAGGATGGGGCAGTCAGAATATGTGTTGAAATGCGCGTTGCTAATAATGCAATTAACCGCATCCGCCACCCTATTCCTACAGTTGATGATGTAAGCTGTGCCCTTAATGGTGCAAAGTTTTTCACAAAACTAGATTTAAGTCAAGCTTACCATCAATTAGAATTAAGTGAAGAAAGTCGTAATATCACAACGTTTTCAACTCATGCTGGTTTATTCCGTTATAAACGTTTAAACTATGGTACAAATGCATCTGCTGAAATATTTCAGTATACGTTACAGAAAGCATTGCAAGGTTTGAAAGGCGTTCAAAATATCGCTGATGATATAATCATTTTTGGAGCTACACGCCAAGAGCATGATTCTAATCTAGATCACTGCATAGCACGCTTGAAAAGTAAAGGACTTACTTTAAACAAGAGCAAATGTAAGTTTCTCAGCGAAACGTTGGATTTTTCGGGCAGATTTTTTCGAAAGACGGAACACGCCCTGATCCGAAGCGTGTCAGCGACTTACTAAATGCAGCAATTCCGAAAAATGCACAGGATATTCGAAGCTTACTTGGTATGGCGAACTACAGCAGTAAATACATACCAAACTTTGCCACAATCACAGCTCCTCTCAGAGAATTGACAAAGAAAAACGTTATTTTTTCTTGGAATGAGGAACACCAGATTGCATTCAACAAGCTTACTACAGCTTTGTCATCTGCTCCTTGCATGTCATATTTGACAAAAATAAAGAGTCATTTGTATTAGTGGATGCAAGTCCAGTGGGACTCTCAGCCATTACTGTCTCAGAAGACAAAGGGTCAGGAGGATCCAAAAATTGTTGCATATGCAAGCAGAGCTCTCACTGATGTGGAGACAAGATACTCGCAGACCGAGAAGGAGGCATTGGCCATAGTTTGGTCAGTGGAACATTTTCATCTATATCATATGGAAATCCATTCACATTGATCACGGATCACAAGCCGTTAGAAGTGATCTATGGCAATCGCAATTCAAAACCCTCTGCACGAATTGAACGCTGGGTTTTGCGCCTGCAGCCGTATACATTCAATGTCATATACAAGCCAGGGGTTGATAACCCAGCTGACTATTTGTCAAGACATCCGATTACGTCAAAGAGTTTCAAAAAGCAACAAAAGATGACTGAAGAATATATACACTTTATAACTGAACATAGCGTACCGAAGGCGATGACTTTAGAGGAGATCGCTACAGCAACTTCAGAAGACCACGATCTTAAAGGTCTTCGAGCAGCGCTACGATTGAACCAGTGGAGCTCAGTTGCTAAGAGCTATAGCAGCTTTAAAGATGAATACACAATTGGAAAAGGCAATGTAATCCTTCGAGGGACGAGGATTGTCATTCCAAAGTCGTTGCAGCAGAAAGCAATCGACCTAGCGCATGAAAGCCATCAAGGGTTATCAAAAACCAAAAGCTCTACTAAGAGAGAAAGTATGGTTTCCAACCATAGACGACATGGTCAAAAAGACTATAGATGCATGCTTAGCATGTCAAGCAGTTGGTCAATCGCCACCACCTGAACCTATTCAACCTTCAGATATGCCAACAGGGCCATGGGAGAAATTGCACATTGACTTCTGTGGACCACTGCCATCCAATGACTATTTATTAGTTGTTGTGGACAGGTATTCACGATACCCAGAGGTTGAGATAGTTAAATCGACAAAAGCTTCATCTGTCATACCAAAACTTGACAAAATGTTTGCCACACATGGCATTTCCATTGTTATAAAAACTGACAATGGACCCCCATTTTCTGGTGATGATTTTCGTCGATATTGTAATGCATTGAATATCCGACATGTATTCTCGACTCCATATTGGCCACAAGCCAACGGAGAAGTAGAACGTTTTAATAAGCCGCTCGAAAAGGTTCTACAGACAGCTGCCATTGAAGGAAAAGTTTGGCGTCAGGAGCTGCAGAGATTTCTACTACAATATCGTAACACACCGCATTGCACAACAAAAGTTGCTCCGAGTCAATTGCTGTTTAACAGGAAAGTCCGTGGTAAACTTCCAGAAATCACTAGCAGAATTGTGATTATAGACACAAAGAAGCTCGCAGAAATGAGATCAAGAGCCAGAACTATCACGCAAAATACGCAAATCAACGTAGAAATGCAAAAGAAAGCTCAATAACAGTCGGTGATACCGTTCTAGTTAAACAACAGCGTCGTAACAAGCTTACATCTCGTTTTAATAAGACACCGTATTTGGTCGTCGAGAGGAAAGGAACGCAAATAATTGCAGAAAATAGCCAGAAACACCGAGTCACGAGAAATATATCTCATTTTAAGCGATTCAACAACTCTACAGTTCGTACAGACGAGTCTGAAATGGACAATGATAGTGATAATGGAGTACAAGCGGAACCACGTGTTGGTCAGGAACGTATGGAAGCTGGAAATGAAAATACCTATGCTGGAAATCGTCGTTCTCAAAGGGTGAGAAGAGCACCAGAAAGATTTGGCGAAACTATTCCGTCAGACATTATGCCATGAACAAAATAACTTCAAAAAGGGGAAGTGATGTAATATAGTGTAAATAGATATGGACTGTGATATGGACACCCGGATTTTATCTAATGTTGTTGTTGTTGTGAGACTTTTGTTTGGTTTTTGGTTATGTTATGATTCTACAAAAGGCGTGCAGTCGTTTTGTCTGTAGTTCTGATCTTGTAGAAATATAAGAATATTACACTGAAGACATACTGAACCTGTTACCTTTCTATCGTGCTATGATGGAATAAAAAAATTAATGAAGACGAGAATTGGAAGTAAATACTTCAAAATGTTAACGTTTGTATTAAAAACATCAAATCCTCTGACAGGATTTCGATCGCATTTGAAAATAGTTTCATTGAAGCAAAGAGTGCACCTGCTGTCATCGGACATCTTAAACTTTAATCTTTATCTGCTAAGATTGGGTCAGAGTGGAGTCAATTTGGTACGAAAGATCGACCGCCTGTTTGTGACGTGTCAAGTCTGAGATCGACACAAACACTCGGAGCAAGTCGAATCTAAAAACTTAGTAATGAGACCCTAATATGCAGATTCAGCCTTGGTTATCGGGTTTCGATCTTCTTTTTTCTCCTCCTGGGCCGTGTCCATGAATGTCTACACGCGGCCTGCGGGCTACAACCATATGCCGTGAAAACTGCGTTCTTTACTTTCATCCTTATACCGCGTTTAAATAGTTGAAGGTGTTTTCAGGTTCAGATTCCCAGATGTGTATTGCATTTTCCGTAATGCAGCATTCGAGATATTTGCAAACAACGTTATTATGAATATTGTACAAATACTTGTAAAACCAAAAGTTAATCAATCAGTTAGACCAGAGCACACATATACATACACACACTGTTTCTCTGGCTTGCCAATTCCGTGCCTTCTGCATGTAAAGCCAACACAGCGAGGAGTTGGAACAAATACAGTGTTATCAGACAAATTTGCGCCGGCCTTATTTCAAGATCAACATGTTCTAAACCATGAAGTAATCATTATGCTAACATGCAGCTGAGGAAAATTTTTTGTTAAGTCCATTAGGATAGACGTTTGTTTCTAGCAAAGTTTTTCAGAACAGTATTCAAACTTTCTTAGCAACTTCCAAATTTGAAGAATTTAAATGTGTAGTTACTGAATATTTGCATTCCGGGGTGTGGTGGCCAACCGGGACTCGGGAAGTTCTTGGTAGGCCCCTTCAAACTCTTCTTGTGAGCACCTCCAATGTTAGTTTTCTGTTTTTGAAAATATATTTGATTTGATTTAGTGTTGCCCACTGTTAATATATTTACACTAAATTTATTAATTCAAATCGTAACGTGACAGTACATTTTCTGTTATAAACAATGACCCATAATTGAATGTGCACAAGACGAGGTACGGGAGATAAGAAATTTCAATAACATGTGCGATTGAATAATCAACATTAGCAGACAATAGTGATCGATTGGATCATCAACATTAGCAGACAAGACTCAAAATGTGGCCTGGCCATATAATTGTGCGGAGCTTATAGTCTGGCAATACGTATTTGCTTTTAAAAATAAATTATTAACATAAGGATAAATGAAATCCAAGATCTGTAGCAAAATAAATGAAGAATAATGGATTATGGATTAGAATATATCGATTTAACAAGATCAGGAGTCAACAAGTATTCAAACTTACGAGAAACTGACTAGAACAAGCCAAGAAGGAGCAAGAAACTCAAACAATGGGAATTGTACTAATTTTAAGAAATATCCAATTAGTGCATATTGGTGAATTACTACAAAAATTCAGTTATTATTAGTGCAGTCGTAATTTTCTAACCTCTCATAGAAATGCTTACATATACCCACTAAAACGGCATTGCTTTTGACCACACGCTTTTCTATTTTACGACAAAACTCTGAAAAATTGAAAGGTCAGCCACAAAGCTCTTTGCAGCCTTAAGCCAATAAAATACGTGCAGTGATAAGCAAAACACCAGAATATCTTTTAATATAAATGATAGTTCACTGAGTCCTGTATTAGCAAACAATGTATAAAAACAAATTGAATACTTGATAAATTATAATTACCTGTAAAATGGCAAAACTTCAAATTCTCAGCTGAGTGAGAAAATTTCAAAGCGCGTTTCACCTTTTGGCTGCTTCGGATTATCTTCAAATACCTTCAGCGAAAACTTTACCGTACAAATAATTAAAAATTTATGATGCGTGGAAATTGCAATTAACTTATATTTCTCCAACCAGATGCTTTTCTTCACACGAAGAAGAGACAATAATTATTCTGTTTTGTTTCATAAATACAAGGTGGGCTTACTTTCATGATAATCTGTTCTGTTGCTGTTAAAATCTCAGAACCGTAGCAACATATAGAAGTTGACACAAAAATTAATAACTTCCAGAGCCATGAGCCCACATTTTAGTAGTCAGGAAATTTCTAAAAAATCAACTTGTTGCACAGTAAATTGGAGCAAATGCTAATAGCAGTAAAGTTCATTCCCTTCCTGAATTTATTCCTTGGGCAATTCACATATTGTTGAATCTGATACTATTCAAAGTACAATAAAAGTAAAGTTAAAAATCAAAGTCTACTATCATCATTTAAAAGAAGTTGTCCTTCATTCACAAGGGATTACTAACTCTCTTCATATGGCTGTACTGACTTGTGTCCAAGATGCAAACAATCATCCAGGATGGATGTTTATTAATTGTATCGCCATAAAAATTACGAAGTAGACTTCTCTAATTGCAAGTAGTCAAAAACGTCATTGCTCGTTTTAAAACAATGTATGGTGAATAATAAAAGCTTTTGCATAAATAAATTAAAAATAAGAACTTATTTCATTTTCAACAATGCTTCTATTGGCAAATACTTCATCCCTTGTACTCGTGGGATTCCTTTGTTCGTTAGGTTTCGTAAACGTTTTTAAATAAAGTGGGTTTGTACTCCATGTACAGCCAATGCTTACATATTTCCAGAGTATTTTGGTGTAATTTAAAGAAGTGAAAACTTGATTTTGTACTTCCTATTATTTAGAAAGTCATTGAAAAACGTAGCGATTAACTTTGTCAGTCTGGAGGTTAACATTCAGTCACTTGCAACAAAGTCAGTCACATTCTCCCTGTTGTTTTTCCCGACAAAAGTGAAGTTTCTTTTCAGCACAAGAGTCCGTAGCTATGGCATCCATACATGCTTCACAAAAATGCCTTCGTCAAACACCGGCATTGTTTCACCATATGTTATAAATTACATTTTTATTGGGCTTCAAGAGAATCAAGGTGTTGTTATTTAAGTCGAATTTCGTGTGCAAGGACAAAATAGATCAAGCCAGAGTTAAGTTGATGTATAAGAAATGCAATAACCATTCTAACACTGTGTCAAATTATATTTTGAGTACATCAACTATCTCAAACTTGGTTTAGATATGAATGTGTCTCCTGAGGATTTGGTTTCTTTTCTTAGTGTACTTGCAAGTGAAAAGGACATTCGAATTATCGTTCACCATGATGCAAAAGGTGGAATTCTCACGGGAACATCTGCAACAGTCGGAGGAATATGCGGAGGACCAGTTGGTCTGATCGTTGGTGGCCTATTTGGTGGAACAGTAGCAGCAATTACATGCAAGTCCACGCAAGAAGAAGTATCATCAATATTAACGCACTTGAAAAGAGATCAACGACTGCATATCTTTGAAGCATTTTCAGACACATTGTACGAGCTTAACCCAACAGGATACACAGAGCTATGCTCAATGGTCGAACGAAATCTCGATATAAAACAAGAAATTATAAAGAAATTAAAAGAATATATCCATGACACGTGGAAAGTGGACATTCTTGATGCGAGGATACATCATGGAATTTATGATTAGAAGACGCGCAAATGACACCTGCAATTATTCGGTAACACCGCTCTGATAGTAGACTGTCTACTTTAAAGATGGCCTAATTAAAGTCATCGATCTCGTTGTAAATTTACAGATATTTGCCTTGTATTTTCCATTTCGCTTCATTATGACATAGTAAATAGTAAATAGAAAAGAGTCTCTATTCCAGTTACTAGACTATGGCGGTAAGGAAATCTATGTAAAGATATTACTTCCAAGTCTGCACAATAAAATTATATTAAAATCGGAAATAATTTGATGCCTATAATCGTGATCACTAAACAATGAATTTTTTAATGATCAGTCCCTACAGTGTTACCGCATACAGGTATTCTATTGTCGCATTTTATCGCAAAAGATAAAAATTTCGGGAATAGCAGGTTATTGATTTTGTTGCCCCATTTGAAGTTGGAATTTACCCTAGGCAACCCACTTCATGCAGAAATGTCGATAAGAAGAAATTGCGATGGCATGTTACATTTTCCAAAAAAACGTCCAAAATACTGAATATGGGTTTCCGCCTGTACCCCTTTCCGCCTACATGTCACAGCCAAAAAAATGACTGTTCTTTTCACCATAAAGACATAAATTTCCATTGCCTTCTTCTATAATCAGAATATGCTAAGCTAGAAAATCTGGTGAGTGGGCACGGAGACATGTTATCACGGTATTCAAGGTGCCGAATGCACAAACAAGAACAACAGACAGGAAAATCTACCCCACAAGCAGTGATTCTGAAGTCATTAATTCTTAGTCAAAAGTAGGAGAATTAGGGTCAACGTAGGTGAATTAGGGCCTGTTCATAGCTACCGTAAGTCCTCAATGAAGCCCCTGGGGGCTTATTTCGCAAAAAATATTTCAAGGTGCGGGCCTATTCGAAGGGGGGGGGGCTAATTCTGCAAAGGCAAAAATCGTCAGTAAGATATGCTGTTTTCTTGGCGATATCTGTGTCCAAGTATGTTGAAAAAACAAGAAAGTCCGTCAAAATATAGAATTAATATATTTACTAAAACATCAAACAATCACAAACGATTTCAAATAAAGTTATCAAGGTTTGTCAAAAGTTATCCAAAAGTCACCCTATAAACTCATGATCACATTTCATCCAGTAATTCGATTTCTGCTAAAATCGAATAGCCCCAATGGGGGCTTATTCGAGGGTGGGGGCTTATTTTGCAAAAATTAATTTAATATGGGGCTTATTTGAGGCTGGGGGCCTAATGGAGTACCTACGGTATGGAGCAAGGTGGCCGAGAAAATGGGCCATTCCTTTTTGCCGAGATCCCTCTTAACTCTTAACCATGCAGGAGTCGCGGAAAAGCGAGATGAAACTTCCTCATACGACGTTTCTGCCGGGCCAACACGGTTATCCGGGATAAAATTACTAGTTCTGCGCATTCACACAATAGTTTCGCACGGGCTAGCAGCAAACGTGCTGATCAGCCTCTACATCAAGACCCATAAAACTATTTCGTCTAACTGGGCCAATCAGTTGCATATAAACAGGCATCGCAAATTAGCAACTCAAAATCGCGAGTGGAAAAGTCACATATTGTGTGATACATTTCTGGGCAGTTCTTGACGTAAAAACACGCACTGCACCATTTAAATTTTTAAGAGCAATAGGATTTTGCGCTACCTTTTATGAAGGGCTTGTACTGATATATTTCGAGGTTTCAAATTTTGAACTCCTTGATGGTGGGAAGAACTTTTGCGTGGACAATAGAATAAAAGAATACATAATACAACCAGTCCATGTCATAGTAAGGACTACACGGTGCCTGTACCGCGAGTCGAAAACAAATATATCACTGGGAGACTATTATAACGTACTCTCGACTGGTGCCATTTTCAGCTTTGGCAAAATATGGCTGAAACTATTGCAAAAGTATGTGCCGTAGAGCCATCAACAACGTTCTATCTGGTATGAACTTTTTCAGCCTTGAACATACTCAGAATAATAAAAACAACGCAAGATATTGATCAAAAAAAGTAGCTATACAGGGAAAGTAAATAAAAGGCATAATTTTACATTAAATCAAAACTTCAAATCATAAACAAAGAGTGTTTCAAAAATCATTAGTCAAGGATTTTGATAATATGCGCAAAGGTAATGTCCAATGTCTGTGTTGAAGACTCGGGTGAAAAATATCAAAGTTTACAAGTTGCAACTTTTCAAGATATACCCTGCACGTAACCTGCAAATTAACACGACTATTTAGTGGATAATTGAGTAATTGCAAAACAGGATTTACCCCCGAAAAGTAGTATCATACCAGGTCAGATAGATAATTTGCAAGCGAATTTTATTCAAAATTCTGGACATCAAAGCACGATTAAGAGACTCGAAAATAATACGATAAAACAAAATACCCTAATTAAAATTTGCCTGATAGTTGGCCTACTTCGAGATGCCCTTTCTGATTAATCAAATATCTTTCATGAAAATAGCACCGTTCTATTCAGCAATTGTTGCCGAATTTAACTATTATACTTGTTTTGTCATTCAAAATTTATATTTATAGCCTGTAAATCAGCTATTATCAATATTTTTATCGCACCTTTAAACTGGGCACGATGCTAAACCTCAAAAAGACATGTAATGCCTATTGCATATTTCGGGAACAGAAATATACGAAACAAAAACTGACTACAAGCGTGGCAAGAAAGTAAAAAGATCCGCCCTCCATCCTCTTCTAAGCCTTGTTATCTATCAAAACAACGGACTTCTGATCACTGTTGTTTAGACAACATCATTTAGTAAGATAAGGTTGGCAAAAAATAACGCATGGAAAAAGAAGAGCTCTAAATGGTCCCCGATTTCTATACCAGTAATATCAGCAAATGTTCTGTTAGCTACGAAAAGGTTTGGAGGAAGTTTTCACCGTCTGCAAGATTTTAATCTGGCTATTTTCCTGGGTCGGCAATTCTTGACACAAGTTAAATAACGCAATGAAAATTTCATTTCAAAATACGAGTGTTATCTATCCAAGTTGTAAAGCAGCGTGGGTATTCTAGACAGCCAGAGATATACCCAACGAAACAGGAATAGTCATGGAGCACTAATGAAGCCAAATATGGGGAAACAAGAAAAAGCTTACCGCTGGAAGGCATACTCTGGTAGCATCTTTCGTCACTTTGTTTCTCATTTCTCTGGCCTAAAATGATAAAAAATACTTGAAAATGTCAAGTCAAACTTGGTCCCATGCTCCTTCAATAGAAGTAATTTAACAATGAAGCTCTGGGGATGACAAGCGATTCGTTACTGCAAAAATTAAACAACATCAAATTAAATAACAACTCTTTTTGCGTAAGACAATGCACCTATTTTTTAACTTTCAACCTCGATATTGATTATTCCAGCTTCTTAAAATATAATGCTAATGTAACAAAATTTTACACAGCTCAAAAATGTGAAACACAACAACGAAAGACAACTGTTGTTGACAAATCCAGTATTTTAAAAAACAATAGTTGACTAATCCAAAATATCGAGGTTGCCTGATCAACTGTTGGCATAATCAGAATCCACAGTTGAAAAAATTAATACGTGCATATATACGCGTGTAAGACAAAGTTTTATCCGCAAGTTTTTTGAAGGCTTCGGAAATTTGCTCTTTTGGTAAGAATGGCAAAGCCATCAATTTCCCCAATTAATTATTTGTTGTTCTGTCATCTTTATACGCGCCGGCCAGCCCCCCCTTTTGGATTCGTCTCCAAACAGCCTGTGTCCAATGAAAAACATATCCCTGTATTTTGACATCAGGGAAAACTGTTTTAACTGCCTTACATGTTGCTTTCTCGAAGTCAGCCGTTACTTTCTGCACAGAAGATACTCTGCTGAATTTCGAAGCAACCACGGAATATTGCCTTGTAATTCTTGGCTTTTCTCCTGCTCATTAAGACAAATAGCAAGGGAACCTGTTTTACATTTCCATCCATGCCCTTTAAAAATGCATCCACGGTAAATAGCTGCATGAATGGTTCCCTAACTATCTTGAAGGTACTATCCAGGTACCAGGTTTTTGCTGGAACCAACTGATGCAGATGATGCGTGGCAAACATCATATGACGTACCAATACAGCGAAATCAACACAGGATGAAAGGCTCGCCGTTCTGAATCTGCCGCATGAGTTGGCTGGGAATTTCGGGCAAGAAGGCTGTGGGGTCAAATGATAGTCGAGGTGGAAAGGCTGGAACATGGTTGATTTGAAGTTGGCTCAGTTTGTACTTGCGTGGCTACCAGGTCTAGGACAGCGTTAGCCAGTGTGGCCTTGAGAAATTCCTGAACCATCTCGGTGATGGAGAGCTGTTGTTAGAAGTTTCTAGAAGATGGTTCTGATGCGCTATCCTGAACAAAAAATGATGATGAGAGTTCGTGCAGCAAAACGTTACTGTCATTTCGATCTACATTGTGAGCAACCCTCGTTAACTGATTCCAAGAACTAGTTACAGTGGAAGAGGTTGTTATAGCGTGGCAACTTCGGTGGACTTCAAATTGATGCGATTTAGACTTTTTGCCCATATCTTTGGCATTTTTTCGTTTCTACCCTTTCTGCTTTGGACTTTACTTTGAAGTTGGCATAAAATAGTTGCGTGGCAAACAAATTCTGCTTTGGACTTAACTTTGAAGTTGGCATACAATAGTTGCGTGATCATGCGTTGCTGTGATATTCTATCCTAGCTTTTCCACCAGTTATCGTCATGGAACGATCGATCATGACTGGTTGTGCTGAAAATTTTCTATTATTCTTAAGTAATTATTGGCTAATGCTTTTGTCAGATGTCAGTACTGAATGACGAGAAGCATGGGTTGCTTATTGCTCTTGACCTGCGGTCGGTGGCTTCGTTAGGTGATATACTCACCATAGATTGGCACAACTTAAATGCTGATGAGTGAGGAATTCTTACTTACTGAGGAATATTTACTACACTAACAATTAACTCGATTTAAGCAATTCATTAACTAGAATTAAATTGACTGTGACACAATTCCAGACTGACGCAACCGTGACGTCAAAGTGTGACCTTTGATGTCCTTATTTCTCGCACGAAAGTGATTAAAATCGCGAATCTGATGGCCAAAACTTTATGCATGACAAAATTCACGTGCGCCAATTTTAAAAAAAAAAAACAGAACAATTTCGTTGCAAAAGCACTTACAAATAAAATAACTGAAAGAAACATACCTTTAGTAAGTGAGCATTGGCCTGGCATGCAATTTCATAAACAACTTCTGACGTTTCATTATACTTTTTACCTCTAATTATCTCTTCCTGGGAAATCTTGTGCTGTAAAAAAAAGAAAATAACATTTCTCCCAATAGGCTCTACATTGGAGATGTGAACTACTGATAAGAGATAGGTTCCAAAAAACATAATATGGGAAAAAAGTCACTATTTGATAACATAGTTATTAGAACTAAAATTAAATCAATGTTGAGGCAGATCTTCAACTTCTGCGAAACCTTATGCCTACAAGATATTTCAACACTTCCATCAAGCATACGAATGGTCGGTAATGTAGTTTTTTAGATTGGATAGTTACCTTAGACATAAGATCTAGGGGAAAATAAACACGTCTCCTCTGTAGATTGTATGGGGCAGCCCTAAGAACAGTTGTTAGACCAATTGCCTTCCCGATATGGCTTACGGTATGGTCAGCATGGACATCCTTTATTCCTGTAGAGATAGGGATTAAACAACTATCAGAGTCATAAGCAATATCATTAGGAACCATATCACAGGCTGGATTCAGTGTTGTGAAACCATTCAAACATTTAAAATTCAATGTCAGAATGTCATGTCATGTCAGAGGTACCAATGTCATCATGGTAAAGGGCCTTCTTGGGCGAAAAAATTGTGGTGATTTAATTTTTCTTTGACGCAGTTGGCTGAAACAAGTTGACGTGAAATAACAAATGCCACCAGGTCGCCTGGAGTATATTTTCGTGTACAACACTGCACAGAATAACACGGGGAGGCGAATTACCAGACAAGACACAGCCATAGAGCGCTCCGCGAGTAGCTAGGAAGCATTCCCTTTGAAGAGACCAAAACTGCACTGTAAAAGGTCAATTGGTCTCTTGCTAATTTGCGCGCGGGGCCTTTAAATTTTCTGCGGTCCTGTTGGTGTACAATATTAAATTTGTGCACATGAATTGGAACTTGGAGGACAATTTGATTAACTTTTAGAGGATGCAACATGGCACAAAGTAATTAAAAATGCAATACCATAGACTGAGTTAGAAGAGAAAAATGGCCTTTACTACACTACACGGCGATGTCAATCATCTGCGATATCGTTCATTTTACTCACAACGGATGCAGCACCCGGCCAGCCTTAACGCTGAATATCGGGGGAACTAAATTATAGAACTCAAGGAGGACAAACAAGTTGATGTTTTTCAATTCTTGGTAATGTCTCTTGGCAAATTCGAGCCCCTAAAGGCTAATGGCCAGGGATGCCAAATCACATATAAATTTAGGAAAGTTATGACTTCAGAGCTGAAGTTGACGAGTTGTTACTTTTTGTTATTATTCCTTAAAACACAATTTAGAATAAATTTAGCTACTGACCTCACCTAGGCATTCTAAAAGCAGGTACAGTACAGGCGACACTGAATTTTCCCCATACTTTTCTATATCGACAATATTCAAAAATGGGCTATCTTCAAGGCTCTGTTCCTGGAAAAAAAGAGACGTATCTGTCACACTTAATGTTCAGTCATGTGTATTGTGTTGTTTGTTCTCGCGTTTGTTTTTTGCATTTTATTGTGTTTTATTTGATTAACAAGAACTTATTGAATGTGGCCCCATGAGAACTGGACACTTTAATTAACAATGACTTTTAGAAGAGGAGTTAAAAAATGATTAGTTTTGGTCGAGGTAATTTTGCGAGTTGAGTGATAAACATGTCGTTCATTTATGTTGTTTTATCTAAGTTTAGCTCTAAAGCTAAGCGCTCTTGAAGCCATTTTCTTACTCGTGACAGTATCAAGAAGCTTATTATGTCGACAACATAATTTTTACTAGTGCAGAGCAAATGAAACGAACAAATCCTGCTTTGGAAAATCTGTGACTAGCCAAATAAAATTCACATAAAATTTATTCTGGTCACAAACTCCATTTGCAATAAATAGGAGAAGAGAACATGTTCTCTTGCAAATGGTTAACTGAACAGCATCTCAAAGAAATAAATATTCAAGGAAGAAAGCTTGAATAAATTATTCATCTTGCTGTTGTCAACTTCATCCACCAACCACAAAGATTTGATGGCTTCAACCACATATTTGTTATGATTCGATTCTAATCTAGATAAAAATATAAAATACTAAATACCCTTGCTTCAATGAGTCTGTTAAACCAAATCTTTGTCAAATTGTGTTTTTTCATCACCTGAAAGTTAAAATCATTTTATTCAGACAAGAAGACAAACAGCACTTGGCATGTTTTCGCAGATCAAGTTAAGTAATTCTTAAATAATGAATATATATACAAGGCAATGGCCAGCTAAAAATGCACAGCTAAAAAGGGCTGCTAAGTGCTAAAATTGAACAACATGATTGTTACAAAAGTTTAGTTTAATTATTTGACATTCAACATATCTTAAGATGACATTATACGGTAAACAAAAAAATGAAATATAGTGTACCTCAAACAACAAAAGAACCACTGGCTGTGCTCTTGCTTTTCCCTGAAGTAAAAATAATCATAATAATTTTCAGCAGTTGTCTTCCAAAATTATTTATCAATGCGGAACAACAACAACTAACTTACATTAGAATTACATTGCTTAAATCGTGTGACTGGAGCTATTTAAGATTTAAGAGTTCAGAGCATCGGAAACGGCGAGTGGAGATAAACAGCAAGGATAAGGTATGGTTGAGTGAAATTCAGATAATGGGGGAAGGTACTGCTCCGGAGAAGGTTTTCCTTTGACAATGGAAAGAAAAAAGGGTGTATCAAAGCTTGCAAGGTTGTGGAATGGGGTGAAATAAATTGCTCTCAGAGTTCGGTAAATCTAGTGAAATGGGTGTTGAGGATGTGATGCAATCAACTTTTTAAACATTCCGCCAGCAAATGAACGCCGCAGTTATCTTTTTTTGTAAATGCGACGCTTGACCAAAAAACCGCTAGAGTCGTTGGAATCAACAGATAATAACTGCAAATCTTAATTCAACCTCCGGGATTTATTTTCTGGCATCAAAACACACTTAAGTGTTTCAAACATGTATATTTTACTAAGTACGTTTACTATTATATTTTACGAGTTTTTAAAAATGACTGGAAATTAAATGAGCGCCGCGGCGCTCACTTGAGTACATACGGTACGTAAAATATAGTGCCCGTATTATCAAATACAATATACGATGTTCCGAGCATATGGTCATCATCAAGTAAAATTAAATTAACGAAGGAACGAAAATATGTGACGCAAAAAGCAGAGAGTAAAAAAATATGAAAAAGCTGCCATAGATAAGAGAATGGCTTGTTAAGTCGTTTAGAATATAACGTTTCTAAATGAAAAACATATATTTTTCCAGTGTTTTGTGTTTAATGGAATCTGTAGAGGCATAGAAAAATCCCAGAACCTTAATGTTATTAGTGGAGTGACTTGCGGAGCTGAATAATCTGGATATATTTCTTGTCTAGCATCAAAGTGTACTTCGTTCTTAACGTTTCGAACGTGCTCACAAAAAATCATGCTCAAATGACGCGAGGTTTCCCCAACTTGCAGACATGGTGGGCATGACATTTATCACAGATGACACGGTATACCAAGGGGGAGGACGAACAAGTCGCTTGCATCGCAAAAGATCTCATTTCTTGAGCTTTGGTGTGAAAATCTTCAACCTGGTAGATTCAAGATCTTAAAACAGTTGCTCTTCTTGCAAACTGTCTGCACTCCGTACGTCAACAAACTTTCTTCGAGGCAGAGATCCTTTCTCCAAACAAGTATACAGCTTCCTTTGTCTGTTGACTTAATGACAATGTAATCGCAAGATTTAAGACTTTCAAGAGTGGCCATTCTTTTAACGAAAATTTGATTTGTAGTGCATAGCGTTAAAATTAAGTTGAGAAGTTTTATATTTGCCAATCGAAAGATCCAACGTATTGCACTACAAATCAAATTTTAGTTAAAAAGAATGGTCACTCTTGAAAGTCTTAAATCTTGCGATAACACTCACAGGGGTTGGGATCAACTTAATTAAGAAGGAAACAGGCTGTTGACTTTTGCATTTTGTGATGAGGTAGGAGATTGATGTTTTTCTTGTGAATCAATTGTCTTTTAATTGTAGTTATCTCAGTAAACCCAGTCACCCACACAAACATGGAAGAACAGCATCAGCACTGGATACATGATGTCGATGATGATGAATACAAATAGATGTACAGCAATATCATAAAAATAATAAGTTCACCCCCAATTTCTTTAACGTTTATGAATATAAACAAAGTAAAGACTTTTTAGCTTTTACATTTACATGAACCTTTCCTCTATGGTGTTCTTATTGGAAACTACACAAATCAGATGTATTTGCGACATCTGGTTTGATTGTCTTCAAGCCAAATGGCATACAAATTACATTAGCTATGGCTGCAGTGATATAATAATAATAATAAAAAAACACTTACTGCAAATATCTCCTGAATAACATCTTTCCAAAACTGAAGTCTTAAAGACCCAATGTGTTTTTCACTTATGTTTTCTCGTATCTAAAAAATCACGTTTTCACGCAATGAGTCCTGGGATTGCAGTGAATGAACAAATAGGTTGAATAAATCTTGAAATATTGAAAGATTCTTATTATTCCATTTGCCACCAGATTATATGCTCTAACCACCGAAGATCGTGCTTCAGGGGCAAAGCCATGTTTTACATGTATCAAGTTGAAATGATCATTCTTGTTAAAAACTAGCAACAAAGTAGCACCAAAGTACAAAAAACATGATGGTCACACCCTGTGGATTAAAATTCAGTTAACCATCAAGGAAGGTAGCCAACCTGTTGGCTTATCAGATTGGAATTTCAATATTCCATTGTAAAAATAAATGCATAGGCATTAAAACTATGGTACCTTGGCCAGCTCAACATTGAATGATCTAATAGCAAATGCTGCAATTCTTGCTTGCTCTTGGATTCTCAATGTACACAGGTAGTTTTCGTAGTCATGAAGTCTAAAGTAAATTTGGAAAGTGTTACCAAATTGAAGAAAAGTAACTGCACGGACAATGTCAGTGAGAGTAAATATGACATGATACCAATTAGCAGTGGTGTTGTTCGAAAACCATATGCATGGATAGGGGGGGGGGGGGCTTTTTATGCCCTTTACTACATAGTGCACTCATTTTTAAGACAATCTTTTTGTAGTTGCCACAGCCTCAGGTGAATATTAATGCTACTGTTTAGTACTGCTTAGAAAATAATATGCATAGCTAAAATCCTAACAAGTGGTGGCTTACCTGACAATGTCCATACAGTATTGTAAAGCTGACTTATTTCCTTTAAGTTGTGTTGAAGAGCATGTTCGGTATCCTGTGGCAAGCCTTACCTTCTTCAAAAATCTCTCGGCCAAGAGTCGGTACATTTGCCCGTGCTTAGCATTCAACTAACTTAAGGATGTTTAGGAATACTGTTTTGAAATTTGATCTGGAAGTTCTTAATTAGGTAAGCCAGATGAGCAGCAACTGCATAATAACCGAGCCGGGTTGGCTCGGAGCGCAAGAAAATAGGGAAATGCAAGAAAATGGGGCAAGAAAATAGGGAAATCGAATATATGACTAAAATAGGCCAAAGTAATGCGTAAATATATTAGATATTGTGTCTAGTAATTAAATGATGCATTTGCAATTAATTTTTCGCCAAAAAAACCAAGTATGAAGTGTTTTTCATACTTTTTGTGCCGATATTTCTTGCGAGAATTAGGCCCTCAAAATATTCATGAGTGGATATGAAAAAGAGGCTGCCAACCGCGCGGAAACGGAAGACAGGAGGAAAATGTGCGCGCGGGAAACGCGGAAGGCTTGAGATGACGTTCAAGGTGCAAAAATACTTCATAAAACTTTTAGTTCTGCAGTAATCTCTGTCTGATTCGAACTCTATGGGGGAATCCAAATTTGTTCGTATTACAGAAAGTTCGCATTATACGAGTTTTCATGTAAGTGCCATATTTTACCCCTAGTTACCCCTGTAACTCCGTTTTAGGGCCATCAACTATACTTTGATGACCATTCTTATGGACTAAAGGCATTTTAAAGAAGCAAAACAGTTCATTAATTATTATAATAGAATAAAAATATATGGATTAAGTCACAACATGGAAAATTGTTTTGCAACGCGTCCATTACTGCCTTTGTCTAAGTGCACCACAACTTTGTCATCTTTGAGCACACCCACGGCATATTTATCCGTTAGGTTCTCTGGTTGTCTTTTAGCTTCTAAAGCTTCATTAATTACTGGTCTTCATACACTTTGGTTCACGTGATAACCTTTTACATGAGATAAAACGCTCCAATTTTTGTAAAAATAACCGGCAGTTCAGCATCGACAGGAATTGCAATTTTGTTTATTGGCCTTAATACCTCCTTTGCATCTTCAACAGGGATGTCACTATTGGGGGGGTTTGGGGGGGTGGTTAACCCCCCCAATCCTGAAAAACGGCAGTTCGCAGGGCAAAACTGAAATAAATATTATATTCTCGCAGGGCAAAAAATATTAATTAGAACTCAAGTTTCATAAACTTTTTAGTTTCTATTTCCTTCATTGCCATGTTCAATACACATCTTCTTATGAATGTAAATTCCTCGGCCCGAGCCCTTTATTCCATTCCATTTTCCGTAAATTACTATGTTTTCCGTATTTCTATGTCTTCCTTCACGTGGTGTATTCTTACGTAGGATACCGTAAATCCTCGAATAAGCCCCCGGGGGCTTATTTGCGAAAACGAAATTTTAGCTGGATAATTGTTCAATATTAAGCAAAATAAAAGCTATACGATGCAGCCAATCAATAAAGTTATTGGTTTAAACTTTTTGCTATTTGCAATACATTCACTAAACAACTTCAGTGTCTGGAAACTTGGCTTCAATATCCTTGCAAATGATTGTCAGGATGGGGGCTTGTTCAAGGGGAGGGTTTATTCGGAGGTGGGGGCTTTTTCGAGGATTTATGGTATTTTGATTAAGATTTCCGCGCGATTTCCGATTTAAAATTCCAAAAGGTGCTTGCAGATTTTGAAAATAATCATTAGTCATCAGAGCAGAGACAAAGTTTACGTTTATGAAAATGTGTTGTGAAAGGTTATTTTCAGAGGCAAACTGAACCTTAGCAAACTTAAAATTGAAAACTCGCTGCGATCTAAAATGAAAGATGAACGATTAAATGATCTAATTCTAATAGCGTGTGAAAAAGACTTAACAGACACTATCCCGCTTAATAAAGTGTTGAAAACATGGAAAAAAAGAAATGAGAAGACTTTCAATCAAATAAATTAGTGTAAAATTACTCGTTATGTTGATTTTTATTTACAAAATATTCACTGTTTGTTTGCTTTGGCTTTTAAAACTATTACGTATCTAGTCTATCTACTCGTTTTACGAGGAAAACTTTCACAGGGCAAAACTGTTTACACCCCCCCAAAAAAATTATGAAGTGACGTCCCTGATCTTCAATGAACTTGACAGGTTTGGGTACTTTAATTAGCGCCATTGATAAAGTTCTACTGATCAGATCTGACTTCTAAAAATGCCACGCTTAAACAGCGTTGCAAAAATCACTGTCTGGTACCCTTTACAAGTCTCTGTAAGTCAATTTGCGTCAATTTGCCTATGAGGCAAGCTTCAATAAGGCTCGCCAGAGGCCATAGCAAAAATAAAGAAGTTATGTCATCAGGTGATAAACTGAAATTAACGCAAAGTTCGAATTACAGAGGGTTTTTTTCTGACGGGACAAAAAAATGGTCGAACTACAGAAAGTTCGAATTACAGAGGTTTTTTATAAGGGTTTGTTAGGAACTTTTCAAGGGACAACAGAATTTGGTTCGAATTAGTAAAAGTTCGAATTACACGAGTTCGAATTAGACAGAGTTGACTGTATGTATGTTGTATAGAGTCAAAAAACTTTCAACATAACAAAACAAAATGTCAGCAAGAAAATGAGGCAGTGGTAAAAAGTGCACCATTAAAATTATCTAAAATTATCTTCCGTTTCCGCGCGGTTTGCAGCCTCTTTTCCATATCCACTCATGAATATTTTGAGAGCCTAATTCTCGCAAGAAATATCGGCAGCAAAAAAGTATGAAAAACACTTCATACTTGGTTTTTTTGGCGAAAAATTAATTGCAAATGCATCATTTAATTACTAGACACAATATCTAATATATTTATGCATTACTTTGGCCTATTTTAGTCATATATTCGATTTCCCTATTTTCTTGCCCCATTTTCTTGAATTTCCCTATTTTCTTGCGCTCCGAGCCACAACGGTTGTAATAACCTATCTGCACGCTCAATCAAAGGAATTTAAAAATTTAGGCATTTAAAAATTTAGCTCCCAAAATTTATTAAATTAAATAATTTTGGGAGCTTTCACCTCACATCTGAGGTCTCCTCAGCCAACTGATTTTGGTAACTGTTTTTTTTGTATGCTATCAAACGGACAAATCTGGAAGATTTTCGATCGACTGTAGCAACAACTACAAAGAATCAATGATAACACATACGGAAGACCTACAGAGAGTTGGAAACAAAGAGTATAAAGAAGTAGAAACGTCTTTAAATGCACATGCAACAGCCTTAGTAAGGATATTTAGAGGAAGTGAAAGAATTTCCAGCAACTTACAAGCTACAAACAATGCAATACCACCGTTATATGGCTTACGAAAAGACCACAAGAACTACGAAGATCAGATTAAAGGGCCACCAATAAGACCAGTGTGTGGAGCTGTTGTATCTTGCAACTACTGAATATCCTATTTCCTGTCCCTGATTCTGAGACCTCTGGTCGCACAAGCAGAAGAAACTTGTGAAAGTACGGAAGATCTATTAAGTAAGATCAAAGAATGCAACGACTCGGAAGATCTAGCCACTAGTGTGGTAGGAAGCATGGATGTCAAGGCACTATATCCATCAATTGATGTTGATTTTGCTGTTGGTAAATGCATTGATCTAATCAACGAGAGTACTGTGGAATTCACAAATATAGACGCCGATGAACTTGGTCTATTCCTTATATTGACAACTGATAAAGACGAGCTAGAGGCTAAAGGTCTAATGACGTTTTGCCCAACAAGGATAACAAGAAAAGGAAGAGCTCCCAAGCTAGAAGCCTCAGGAATAAACAGTAAAGAAGACAAACGTTGGGCAGGCTGGGTAAAATGTGAGGCGAAACCAAACCCGTTCGAATTAAAAAGATTGGTTACATGGCTTTACGAAACAGCTTATTGGTCACCATGAAGAATCACATATGTCAGTTTGATAACCAAATATATAAACAAAAACATGGAGGTGCAATAGGAGTGGGGATTGCAGGAGACGTAGCGACGCTGTTCATGGTTTGGTGGGATAGGGAGCTCAAACGCAGATTACAAAATCATGGTATTGAAATTCAGTTGTATGAAAGATATGTGGATGATACCAACATTTTGGTTAAAACTGTCACTGATATGGATGCTAGGCCAAACGATGAGACAATAATGATGGAAATACAAACAATAGCAAACGAGATCCATCCGAGTATCAGCGTTACAATTGACTACCCGACAAATCACACCAATAAAAGAATGCCTGTTTTAGACCTGGAATTATGGATAGATATGGTAGAAACCAACGGTACATTAAAGCATCAAATTCTGTTCACGCATTACATGAAGCCAATGACGAGTAAATACGTCATCAACAAAAGATCAGCTTTATCTACCACGATGAAGAAAAGTGTACTTGTATCTGACCTAGTAAGAACAATGAGAAATGTGTCGTTGCAATGTCCGGAGAGTGAAAGACAGAAACATGTACAAAACTTCATAAAAAGAATGCAGTTCTCAGGATACGATCAACAAGAATGTGTTAAAGTATATACAACAGCAAAACGAAAATATGAACAAATCATAGAAAAGGATAGAAAAGGGGAATGCCCGATGTATAGAGGAAAGCTATGGCAAAGAGAAAGAAGAGAGAAGGCTAAAATTAAAAAGAAAAGAACATGGTATGAAAAAGGAGGGTATGAAACTGTTCTCTTTGTGGATGCTACTCCGAATGAAGAACTTGCCAGAGAATGCCAACGGATCGTAAACCAGTCAGAACTTAAGATCAAAGTGATAGAAAAAGCAGGGAAATCATTGAAGGAAAGCCTCGTATTATCTGACCCGTTTAAAAACAAGACATGCGAAGATAATGATTGCAAAGTATGCAAACACGATCCAAAAGCAAACTGCAAAGTACGAGACGTTGTATATGAGATATCCTGCCTTGGCAGTGAAGTGTGTGAACCATGTGGAGAAAAATATATCGGTGAATCAGCTAGAAGTTTAAAGGAAAGAGTAAGTGAACAGCTAGACAAATATGAAAAGAAGGATAAGAACTCCATGCTCTACAAACATATGCAAGAAAAACACAGCGGTCACCAGCAAAGTATATCTATTAAAACTTTAGCCACTTATCCAGGAGACCCTTTGCTTAGACAAGTTTCAGAAGCTGTTTACATCCAAGAACTGACACCAGAATTCAATTCAAAAGAAGAATGGGGGAACATGAATATCCCGAGGAAAAGACGATTAAACAATGAATAATGCATTAACCATCTATTCAAGCATGTTGTAGTTGTTCCAAAAAAGAACGTTTAATTCGAACAAATTATGTTAACATATCGAACGTTACCAAAATCAGTTGGCTGAGGAGACCTCAGATGTGAGGTGAAAGCTCCCAAAATTATTTAATTTAATATATCAATTTAGTTAGCGTGTGAGTGTTTAAAAATGAATGGCAATTGAGCAAAATGAAATGTCGTTTAGGATATAACACTCGGGAGTCAATAAGAATTTTAGCAGAATCTGCTAAAAGAAGAAATATAACTAAAAAACGGTTTTGCTTATGAAAAAGATTTTTACACCAATAAAAAGAAAATCTCTTGATTATATTGAATGAATTATTTCATATTTTTCATGCACTTATAAGATGATAAGAATTTGCTAAGTAAGTCGCAAGAAAACACAAAAATATTGAGGAACTGGCAAATTCACGTTCTCGGCTCGAGATTGAATTCAAAGAACCAATCAGAAACTTTCGAATGCGACGTTCGAATGTACGCGTCAAATCTCTGTCATGAGAAATGAGAAATCAGAAACTTCTAGAACTTTTCCGAGGGGAAATCCCCTGACGTCACATTGAAAGATTTTTCTATTAACAGAAAATCTCTGCAATCTGATTGGCTGATAGCCAAGATTTCGAGTCACTTTAAAACAAAACTTGAAATGGACATTATTCAAAACAAAATGTGCAAGCTGTTGAAGAAACTATTTTAACACGTTTCAAGAAGAAAGACGCCATGAAAAAGAGGCCATTTTCTGCATTAGCAAACAATAATATCTAAACCTTTTTATAAGCATTGTTATATCCTACTATATGGAAATGCTGGAGTACTATTAAATGTTCGTTCATACACTGCAGCATCCTCAGAATCACTAGCTTCTTCTTCTTCGTCATTCTTTGCTTGACGTATGATGAGATATTTTCTTTTCTCAATAGCATAATCTAAGGCCTCTTGCATATCCATATCATCTTCCCTCTGTGCTTTTTGCATCGTTGCTATAACTGCAGTTACAACAGCATCATTTTCAAAACTTCTATTATATAAAAATCTACGTCTGAAAACTTGCAACATGTTTTCATCTTCATCCACTTCCTTACGCATAGAAGGCCATACATTCCCTAAAGGAAGATCCTCATCAGTGTTGACAGTTTCATCATTATCATGATCACTTTCAACTTCTATCTCATCATCTGAGTCAGACTCTTCACTGCTCTCCTCGTGCATCTCTTCTTCATGTCGTGCAACATTACTTTTATACTTGGAAGAAAATTCACATTGATCACTTTTATACTGACTCATGGCTAGCTGTTTACTTATAATTACCAACTAACTCTTAAATCCCTGAATTCTAGAGTCTCAACTCGCTTGATTTTATAGATAAGTTCCTCCATTCAATATGATACGGGAGAGGGACTGAACGATATTTCCCAATAAACAAAACTTAATCCTTGGATAATGCTAACTAATCCTGATTAATGACTACTCCATTCTAGCTAATCATTCCTAGTCATTACCTTCTCAATACTTGATCCTCAATACATCCTTGATTATCATTCCTAATCATTACCTGATCATTAGTTGATCCTTCACTGACCCTTACTAATCCTTACCAATCATACCTTTTCATTACCTGATCATTAGTAGATCCTTAACTGATCCTTGCTAGTCCTTATCAATCTTTCCTAATCATCATCTGATCATTAGTAGATCCTTAACTGATCCTTGATAATCCTTACAGTCATTCATAGTCATTACTGATCATCAGTTGATCTTTAACTAATCCTCACTAATCCTAACTAATCATTCCCAATCATTACCTTCCCAATGCTTGATCCTTAACTGATCCTCACTAATCCTAACTAATCATTCCTAATAATTACCTTATCATTACTTGATCCTTAACTGATCCTCACTAATCCTAACTAATCATTCCTAATCATTACCTTATCATTACTTGATCCTTAAATGATCCTTTATAATCCTAACTAATCATTCCTAATCATTACCTTATCATTACTTGATCCTTAACAGATCCTTCTAATCCTAACTATTCATTACTAATCATAGCTAGTCATTACATAATCATTAGTTGATCTTTAACTGATCCTGGCTTTATCCATTCAACATTTATCCTTACTAATCTGACTAATAATTTCTTATCATAACCCAATCCTTATTAATCCTTGCCTAGATTTTATCAATCTTCAGCAGTAGTGTGGAGGGTGTTCAGTCGGGATCAACTGAAGATTAATAAAATCTAGGCAAGGATTAATAAGGATTGGGTTATGATAAGAAATTATTAGTCAGATTAGTAAGGATAAATGTTGAATGGATAAAGCCAGGATCAGTTAAAGATCAACTAATGATTATGTAATGACTAGCTATGATTAGTAATGAATAGTTAGGATTAGAAGGATCTGTTAAGGAACAACTAATGATCAGTTAATGATTAAGAATGATTAGTAAGGATTCGTAAGGATTAGTTAAGGAACAACTAAGGATCAGGTAGTGATTAGGAATGATTGGTAAGGACTAGTAAGGATCAACAGATGATCAGATGATGATTAGGAAAAATTGATAAGGACTAGCAAGGATCAGTTAAGGATCAACTGATGATCTGCTAATGATTAAGTATGATTGGTAAGGATTAATGAGGATCAGCTAAGGATCAATTGATGATCAGGTAATGATTATGTATGTTAGGTAAGGATTGGTGAGGATCAGCTAAGGATCAACTGATGGCCAGTAATGACTATGAATGACTACAAGGATCACTGAGGATCAGTTAAGGATGAGCTCGTGATCAGCTAATGATTAGGTATGATTGGCTAGGATTATCAAGGATCAGTAAAAGATCTACTGATGATCAGGTAATGATTATGTATGATTGGTAAGGATTGGTGAGGATCAGCTAAGGATCAACTGATGACCTGCTAATAATTAAGAATGATTAGTAAGGTTCGTAAGGATCAGTTAAGGATCAACTGATGATCTGCTAATGATTAAGTATGATTGGTTAGGATTGGCAAGGATCAGTTAAGGATCAAATAATGATAAGGTAATGATTAGTAATCAATAGTTTGGATTAGTAAGGATCAGTTAAGGATCAAGTAATGATAAGGTAATGATTAGTAATGAATAGTTCTGATTAATAAGGATCAGTTAGGGATCAAGTAATGATAAGGTAATGATTAGGAATGATTAGTTAGGATTAGTAAGGATCAGTTAAGGATCAAGTAATGATAAGGTAATGATTACGAATGATTAGTTAGGATTAGCGAGGATCAGTTAAGGATCAAGTAATCATAAGGTAATGATTAGGAATGATAAATTATGATTAGTGAGGATCAGTTAAGGATCAAGTAATGATAAGATAATGATTAGGAATGATTAATTATGATTAGTTAGGATTAGTGAGGATCAAGTAAGGATAAGGTAATGATTAGGGGTGATTAGCTAGGATTAGTGAGGATCAGTTAGGGATTAAGTAATGATTAGGAATGATTAATTATGATTAGTTAGGATTAGTGAGGATCAGTTAAGGATCAAGTAATGATAAGGTAATGATTAGGAATGAATAGTTTGGATTAGTAAGGATCTGTTAATGATCAAGTAATGATAAGGTAATGATTAGGAATGATTAGTTAGGATTAGTGAGGATCAGTTAAGGATCAAGTAATGATAAGGTAATGATTAGGGATGATTAGTTAGGATTAGTGAGGATCAGTTAAGGATCAAGTAATGATAAGGTAATGATTAAGGATGATTAGTTAGGATTAGTAAGGATCAGTTAGGGATCAAGTAATGATAAGGTAATGATTAGGAATGATTAGTTAGGATTAGAAAGGATCAGTTAAGGATCAAGTAATGATAAGGTAATGATTAGGAATGATTAGTTAGGATTAGTGAGGATCAGTTAAGGATCAAGTAATGATAAGGTAATTATTAGGAATGATTAGTTAGGATTAGTGAGGATCAGTTAAGGATCAAGTAATGAGAAGGTAATGATTAGGAATGATTAGTTAGGATTAGTGAGGATTAGTTAAAGATCAACTGATGATCAGTAATGACTATGAATGACTGTAAGGATTATGAAGGATCAGTTAAGGATCTACTGATGATCAGATGATGATTAGGAAAGATTGATAAGGACTAGCAAGGATCAGTTAAGGATCTACTAATGATCAGGTAATGAAAAGGTATGATTGGTAAGGATTAGTAAGGGTCAGTGAAGGATCAACTAATGATCAGGTAATGATTAGGAATAATAATCAAGGATGTATTGAGGATCAAATATTGAGAAGGTAATGACTAGGAATGATTAGCTAGAATGGAGTAGTCATTAATCAGGATTAGTTAGCATTATCCAAGGATTAAGTTTTGTTTATTGGGAAATATCGTTCAGTCCCTCTCCCGTATCATATTGAATGGAGGAACTTATCTATAAAATCAAGCGAGTTGAGACTCTAGAATTCAGGGATTTAAGAGTTAGTTGGTAATTATAAGTAAACAGCTAGCCATGAGTCAGTATAAATGTGATCAATGTGAATTTTCTTCCAAGTATAAAAGTAATGTTGCACGACATGAAGAAGAGATGCACGAGGAGAGCAGTGAAGAGTCTGACTCAGATGATGAGATAGAAGTTGAAAGTGATCATGATAATGATGAAACTGTCAACACTGATGAGGATCTTCCTTTAGGGAATGTATGGCCTTCTATGCGTAAGGAAGTGGATGAAGATGAAAACATATTGCAAGTTTTCAGACGTAGATTTTTATATAATAGAAGTTTTGAAAATGATGCTGTTGTAACTGCAGTTATAGCAACGATGCAAAAAGCACAGAGGGAAGATGATATGGATATGCAAGAGGCCTTAGATTATGCTATTGAGAAAAGAAAACATCTCATCATACGTCAAGCAAAGAATGACGAAGAAGAGGAAGCTAGTGATTCTGAGGATGCTGCAGTGTATGAACGAACATTTAATAGTACTCCAGCATTTCCATATAGTAGGATATAACAATGCTTATAAAAAGGTTTAGATATTATTGTTTGCTAATGCAGAAAATGGCCTCTTTTTCATGGCGTCTTTCTTCTTGAAACGTGTTAAAATAGTTTCTTCAACAGCTTGCACATTTTGTTTTGAATAATGTCCATTTCAAGTTTTGTTTTAAAGTGACTCGAAATCTTGGCTATCAGCCAATCAGATTGCAGAGATTTTCTGTTAATAGAAAAATCTTTCAATGTGACGTCAGGGGATTTCCCCTCGGAAAAGTTCTAGAAATTTCTGATTTCCCATTTCTCATGACAGAGGATTTGACGCGTACATTCGAAAGTTTCTGATTGGTTCTTTGAATTCAATCTCGAGCCGAGAACGTGAATTTGCCAGTTCCTCAATATTTTTGTGTTTTCTTGCGACTTACTTAACAAATTCTTATCATCTTATAAGTGCATGAAAAATATGAAATAATTCATTCAATATAATCAAGAGATTTTCTTTTTATTGGTGTAAAAATCTTTTTCATAAGCAAAACCGTTTTTTAGTTATTAAGCTTTTTATGGGTTTTTTATCAGCTTTGGCGATGTGTTGCAACTTTAAACTAACTTTCCACAACCTGTCGTTTTCGATTATTTTTTACTGTTCATGCTCTTTTCAATTCTCGAAGACTCTCGCGCATGCGTGATCTTAACACTAAATTAAAATAAATATTCTACTGCGCATGCGTGGGCCAGGTGGGCCAGGACGCCTACCTCATCTCCTACTACCGCAAAAGACTCGTATACAGAGCAACAGGAAATATCACACCAATGGGAATTGTAACTGACTTCTCAATGGCAATGATTGTGGCAGCCATGGCAGAATTTAACAATGAATCCTATAAAACATATCTGGAGCGCACATACCGAATAATGGTAGGATTGACAAGGGAAGAAGAATTGCATAAACTGTTTATTTTCACCTGCGCAGGTCACATGATGAAGAACATTAAGAAGCACGCAAAAGTTCCTGGCGATGCTGACGAGTCCTCAAAAACTCATCTAGCTATGCGTTTCTTTGGACATTTGATTAATTCCTCGTCACTGTTGGATGCCACAGATGTTGCTGTGGCTGGCTATGTTGTTTTCAATGCACCATATGTTACAGCTGCACTGGAGAACTCATTGTGTAAGTTGGAACATTTCATAAATACTTTCTCTCCTTCAATGAACATTTCCGACGACATGGCTGATGAAGAAGCTGGCGACGCTGACGAAGATGACACCGTTACGCAAACATGTACTGTTGCCGAGGGATTCACGAAGAGAGAGACGGAAATGCTTCAAGCAGAAGAGACAGCAATCAAGAGGCACTGGACGGCACGGTTTGCACAAGAAAAATGCAAACTCGAAATAACACCAAACAACAAAAAGATCGTTGCTGTAAACAAATACTACAACCCGAAATTTATGGCATATTGCGAGGATTACCTCTTGCCATCCATAGCACTTTGGAGTAAAACTTTATGTGGTGATTTTGGAAAATTTTACAAAGATTATGAAAAATTTGAAATTCAGAGAGATACCTCGACAACAGGTGAGAATATCTTAACAATGATTACATTGAATTAAGTAAGCGAACTGAAAATTTACGGGTATATTCATACGTTTGTTAGCGTTCAGTTATCATTACTGTTATTTACGTGACAGGTCATGTAGTGAGATAGTTTGGCATCATGAAATCGGTGAAGACAAAACCATTTCTGGACGTATTCGTGCACCGTCATGGGGAGAGTAGACATGGTACCAAGCGGTCCAGAGTCCAGAAAAATGTCAAACCTTCCTCTGGCTGCCAATTCTGTAAATTGGACCTTCCTCATTTTATAGAAGTAAAATAGTGGGGCTTTTTAAACTCCATTGCAAAATTCAAGATATTCTATTGCTATGAGAGTCAAATGTAATTGATAATGTTTTGAGGAAATTATAAAATCCATATGCTTACATAATTGAGTAACATATATAACACAAAGTTTGCTGTTTAGCTTTTTACAGAATGGTAATAGATTTTATAGAGAATATTTACCAAAATTTTTCCTCAAACCGAAATTTTTATAAAATTAGTAAACCTTCCTCAAAAATGACCATAAAAACAAAAGCCTTCCTCCGGCTCAGAGCCGTGGAGCCGTGACTTTTTCTGGACTCTGAAGCGGTCGTTTGTTGATGACGTTACGCAATCAGCCAAGAAAGAAAAATCCAAAAAGACGATGGTACAGAAAGTATTCATGAGGCACGTCAAGTGCATGCAAGATGGACAAGACTCTGATACATCAGTGAAAGAGGCTTGGGAAATTCCTGTTGAAGAATGGTGCAAGTCCTCACCTTCTGCTAACAGCAAAAGAAGAAATCTGCTAGGGAAATATCAGAAGCCTCCACGTACAGCATTGCATTTCGACCCAGTTTCCGTGAACAGCAATGTTGTGGTTGACGCAGTTCTGTCTGATGACAGCACATCTCCGTTGCCGAAAATGGAAAGCAGACAAACGGAACACAAAAACGAATCTGGCGCACATAAGAAGATTCCATACAAACGAAGAAGTTCTAACGCCTTCAAGAATTTCAAGAAATCAAATTGGCCAGACGTTATCAGGAAGTCTAATGTGTCCTTCGCGGATTGCACTGCAAAGTTACTCTCTCTTTGGGAGTCACTGCCAAATGCGGAGAAGTCACTTTACGAGAATGCAAAAGGAAACGATTGTTTTTGTGGCGTAGAAAAGGAAGCCTTGTGGGTGGAGTGTGACTTGTGCGACAAGTGGTACAAGACATGGCATACTACCATTGCTACTATTGCACCGAGAAGCACTTTCGTTTCGGTCTGAATAAACTATTTCATTCCTGGTTGACAAAAAGAGCCGTTATAGATGAGTTGCAGGAGAAAGTAGACGCTGAAAGATTAATTGTTGAGACATGCGCTCAGAGTTGTGTACAACCACATGTTCTGGTACAGTACGCAGATAACAGGATTGGCATTCGAAATACCTTCAACAACTGTTGGTTAAATTCACTCGTACAGGTATATATATGCCTATATATATATATATATATATATACAGGGTGGCCCAGAAAAAAGTAACCCCCCTAACAAAATAATTCGTAAAAAATATTTCTGAAATAGCAATTTTATGAAATTCATACTTCAAGTTATTCCACTTAAGTGCAATATTTTGTGTAAATATTGTGCTGGTAGAGTTTATTATCTCTGAGTAATTGTACTCTCAAACTTAAGCATCCAAAAACACACTGTTTGGAATTATGTAACTTTATATTGACGCAACAAAACACAAAAAACTTCAACAACTCATTCTATCAGTCACATAAGATGTTCAAAATGTCAGTCTGATAAGATTCTTTTTCTTCCCCATCCTTTTTCTATTCTTAAATTCTTTATAAGATGATTATCTTCTACTGATATTGCAGGCATTTTCCTTTACGTTAATTTTTGTTTTGCTTGCTCGCTGACGTGATGAAATTTCAATTTCCCGCCAAAACAGCGGGTTTTTGTATGTCACGAATTTAACGCCTCATTGTGCCTAGATGGAGGCTCTAAACGTCAAGATATTTCTACACGTTAATACACTTGAATCGAATATCATCTGGTATAAATTTGGTTGAATTCATTTTTGAGAAAAAATGTCTATAAATTATTTTGTTTGGGGGGTTACTTTTTTCTGGGCCACCCTGTATATATAAACATATATATACATATATATATATATACATATATATATATATGTATATATATATACATATATATATATGTGGTATATTGTATATATATATATATATATATATATATACAATATATATATACAATAGAGACGGACCTTAATTTAGAGCACTTTGTTTGAGCTGACCAAGCAAACACGGAGGAATATTGCTATATTGATATTATTATTACCAGGTGGTTTTGGGCACAGACATATACAAGTGGTTGCTTTCTAGGACATATGCCAGGGGTCTAAGCCCTTCGAACATTGCTGCACAGGTTGCTGAACAACTTCAAAGCGGAGACGGTAAAGAGTTGACGGTTTCAAATAACTTAATAAAAGATCTGGCAGTGCTGATGGGGGCAGACGTAAACAGAGAAGAACAGATGGACATCAGCGATTGCTATAGAGAAGTAATGGTACGATTTGGAAACAACACCTTGAAAGAATATGTACCGCTCAGTGTCCTCACAGTGGCTAACATTCAATACTGTGGAAGGTGCAGACATACCAGCGGAAAGATTGAGGATGAAAATAGCATTCTGGCACAGGTTCTGCAGGGTGAAAGAGATGTGAAATACAACCTGAAAGATCTCCTGTGGAATTCTCTTGCCTGCGGATATGAGTTTTCAGAAGACATCAAATGCCCCAGTTGCAAAACAGCAGCAGCCGACAGCAAGATTCTGAACTTCAAAGGCCTCTTAGAGGCACCTGTGTTTCTACTGGTGACGCTTGAAAGGGTGAACGCAGGCTCTATCATCCCAATATCGACCAGGGTGGAAATACCGCTTGTTATGGACATGGGTAAGTCCATTGCTGGGACATATTCTGAAGTAATATACGAATTCTTTGCATTGATCAAGTGGTGCGGAAGGAGGGTGACGTCAGGTCACTATACAGCGTATGTGCGTGATGGAGAAGCAACTGTCAGAGTAATTGATGACAACAGAATTCATACAAAAGATTTGAAAGTTTTGAATGATCGAGCAAAACAAAAAGGAGTCAAAATGTTATTTTATGTCCGCAAAGATTGCAGAACGAAAGAAAATCTGCCCAACGACAAACTGGCTGTGTCAATAGAAGAACGCATTAATATCTCTAACATTGTGATGAACGATGGCATAAGAATGATGGGGTTACTTGGGAGAGAAGACATTATCAGTACTCTGAGAGGAGCTCGAGTAAATGGACAAACGCTGGATGCTTGCTTGCAGACATTAGCTTTGCAAGATGGAAAAGATATAATTTGCTTCAACTCGTATTTATTTGAGCTTTTACAGAAATTTAGGTATTTTCACATGCTTAAATGCATATCGTTTCATAAACGCCAAAAAATTTGGAGTAGTTTGTAGAGACGAACTAAAAAGACTTCGTCACTGGATTTACGCCAAAGGTCGGGTAACGACACCACAAGTTGGAAAAGCCTCAAATTTTGCAAGAAAAGGGTACCGCTTTATAAAGAACAAGCTCGTGGAGTTGGAAATAAAGACACGTCTCCCTTTAGGCTATTTACAAATGCGGATGGGAAAGCCAGCAGCTGCTCTAATTGAAAAATGCCCCATTTGGGAACAACTTGGGCAGTTGATGCAGAAAGAGACTGTGCCGGATTATGATTCAGATTCCACCGATGAAGGCGATGAAATATTCGTAACAGCGATACGAAGACCAATTGAGGTAGACATGGATCTGTTTAATAAATGTGCAGAGGAACTGGCCAAAATTGAAAGCTTTTCGAAAATAGATGATCAAGCAATTCAAGCTCGAAGATCCGATGGAATAAAGGCGCTCATTCTCTTACCAAGAGGGCTTTTCCGTGCATTGTCCGAAAAAGAGCTTCTCAGCATAACGGAGTCGATTCAGCAAATGGGCATTTCAAACCTTCTTTTCAATACGGCAAGAAAATTGGGGAAAAAGTGGCTGACAGATCGCAACATGATGGCCAAAACCTGTCGCCTTGCCATGGCAGTACTAGACCGAGTAATTGTCCCGGAGCTTATAACTGAATATTTAGCAAAGAGATATAATCTGCGCCGAAATGAATTGACTCAAGAGATAACTATGGGGACTGAAAGCCAATTATTGTACCACGTACACTTGAAAGAACAGGTAGCTAAGAGTGTTAAAAATCTCAAACTTTTATTGCAACACGACTTTTCCCTTTTCAATTAATTAATCTAATAAGTGTAGAGAACGAAGCAATAAAGAGACGACAGATCCAAATACAGTCAACTCTGTGTAATTCGAACTTTTACTAATTCGAACCAAATTCTGTGGTCCCTTGACAAATTCCTAGCAAACCCTTATAAAAAAACCTCTATAATTCGAACCTCTGTAATTCGAACTTTCTATAATTTGACCATTTATTTTTGTCCCTTCAAAGAAAAAACCTCTGTAATTCGAACTTTGTGTTAATCTTAGTTAATTACCTGATGACAGTACTTCTTTTTTTTGCTCTTGTCTCTGGCAAGCCCATTGAAGATTGCGTCATTGGGCAAATTGACGCAAATTGACTTACTGGGACTTAGTACGGGATGCCAGACAGTGATTTTTACGACCCAGTTTAAGCGTGGCACTTTCTAGAAGCTAGAAGATTCGATCAGTTGAACTTTATCAATGGCACTAATTAAAGTACCCAAACCTGTCAAGCTCATTGAAGATGCAGAGGAGGTATTAGGGCCAATATAAACGAAATTTCAATTCCTTTCGATGCTGAACTGCCGGTTATTGTTACAAAAAATTGGAGCGTTCTATCTCATGAAAAAGGTTATCACGTGTACCAAAGTGTATGAAGACCTGTATAATTAATAAGGCTTTAGAAGCTAAAAGACAACAAGAGAACCCAACGGATAAATATGCCGTGGGTGTGCTAAAAGATGACAAAGTTTGGGGCACTTCGACAAAGGCAGTAATGGACGCTTTGCAAAACAATTTTCCATGTTGTGACGTAATCCATATATTTTTGTTTTCTATTATAATAATTAATAAACTGTTTTGCTTCTTTAAAATGCCTTTAGTCCATAACAATGGTCATAAAAATATAGTTTATGGACATAAAACGGAGATATGGGGGTAACTAGGGGTAAAATATGGCACTTACATGAAAACTCGTATAATTCGAACTTTCTGTAATTCGAACAAATTTGGATTCCCCCATAGAGTTCGAATTAGACAGAGTTGACTGTATATACATAACAATGATAAACGAATGAGTTACTTGTTGAAACGTAGAAAACGAACGAATGCGAAGAGAATGAAACGAATGAATGAAAGGCTAACTAACTAAGATTTAAAAGGAGTCTGGTAACGAATAGTCACGTGTATATATGTCACTCAAAGTTCTTAGCAATAAGACTAATTAATCTTTTTCCTTTATAGGAATGTACTATAGCAAGAAAAAAATAACTAATGAAGATACATTGTACCAAGGTAAGAAAGAATGAATAAATCAAACAATATTTTTTTACGGATCCCTATTGCAAACTTAAAAAAAAAGATGTTTTCTGATTTTATGATATTTTCTGATACTTTTTGTTTGCCCGATAAAATATATTCAAGGTATTTGCTCCATTTTCAGTGATAGCAGGGAAGTTAACAGACGAAGAAGTGGGAGCCATTGTGGTCGGTCTTAATCAATACCTTGAAGCTGAAGAATAACACCTTTTAACAGAAAATGCTGGTCGAGTTGATCAAGGAACAGTCCTCCATGTGGAAAACAGTGACGAAAAACATAGTTGGAGCACTATCTTCGTAATTGGTAAGTACATGTAGCTATGTTATGCCATTCCGAATATTTAGAACTGGTAAATAGCTTTAATATTGCAATCATCAAACGTGCATTATAAAACCTAATCCATTTTTGACTCGCGAAGCGCATGCGCAAGCGAGTATATGTTGGTGAGTGGGGAAAAATCCTGTGTCTGTGTAGACTTTTACTTGCCCATATAAGGTATGTGCCTCAGATTCAAACGTTCACTTTTGATTTGAAGTGAGGCTACCAAGCATGATATCACTTTGCAAGTTTTTCATTGGACAAAATGTAAACTTGTTGAAACAACAAACAACATGACGTACCATGCTAGATGCTGGGCACGCTGTGGCAGGGGGGACCACGAGCACGATCATGCACGGAGACGGGGAGCATTTTTGACTCGTTGTTGGAAGCATCAGGAGAAAAGAAGAAAGTTTTCTGGCTGTATGCTTATGCAACTAATACAACAATTATAGTATTTCATTTTTGTTTTGGAAACTGAAAGTTTTTTAACCTTGATGAAACAAGATCGAAAACTGAAGTCAAAATGTTTGCTTGAGTGGTGTCAAAACAAATGTTTTTTTAATTTGCTGCGTTCAATCCTGAAAATTAAATCCAGGGTATTCAGTTTTGCTCAAGCTCAACTTTTAGGCTCGCAAGTTTGACTTTAATTTGATATTACTTTCTTTACTTTCTGGATAATACAGTGAAATAAAAGCCATCTGTCGCGAGTCACCTCAAGGTTCCTTTGATTATAACCTGTCTATGATCACGAACAACGACGCAGTTGTATTAACAGTTTGGAGGCCGTTGTACAAAAATGTACGAAGATTGTGGTTGAGAAGAAACTCCGATCAATTGCATTTGCGGTGAATCCAGGACCAAATAAGAATTGGGATGTGCATCTCAGATTGAAAATAATAACAGAGGCTGTCCGAAGTCAACTAAGTAAGCTGCGCAGTGAGCAGGGACAATATATTTCAGTCGGCATTGTGAGGTTCGTAGCAGAGAATGATTACTTTGTCGACGTTGCACAGGAATTCATATCAACATTATGAAAAGTAGCGAGATTTATTCAGAAAAAGTCGTCTTAATTGCTACTTTCTATAAAATTTTTGTTCTTGTTATGTTCTATTACCATCTATTGTTGATATTGTTTCGTTTCAGAATAGTTATGATTAATATAATATTATCTGGATGATCTAGGCTATTGTGACCTCCGCTTATAATGAATAGAAATCGGCACACTGAGGGGTGGGTATTTGTTTGCAGTCTGATCAAGTCACGTAAAATGTCTGATGACAGGTAATTGGGTTTCGATTTGAACGTGCTTTGGGCTATCTCAGCTTAATTTTGCCTATTTTTTTTATTACCGTTTTTATTACATTTATCCCATATGCAAATTGTTCTGACTACAAGGGAGCCTTCTGCTTGCAATTTAACAAAAATTACCCGGAAAATTTTAAGAGAATGTGCTTCAAATAGCAGCTTATTATTATGTCTAGCCGGTAATTAGTATTCTATTCAGAAATTTGTTGAAGTTATGTGTGGAGGAAGTCATTGTTTACAGCCTGACTAACTTTTATGCACTGACATAGAGACCTACTGGTTCTAATTTCGCAGCCATTACCTGGAATATTTTCACGGTTCTTCTTTCAAATTGTAGCTTATTGAATTTTCTTTTGGGTAATTGGGTTTTGATTTGAAATTTTAAGGAAAATGGTTCACGGGGGTCATTTTCTGCGGCCACATGAGGTCTTGTATAATGATATAATGAAATACGGGTTCTAATTCTGACGCGATTACCTGGAATATTTGCACGATTTTGGGCTCAAATTGTAGCAAATTTAAATAGGTAACATGTATTTGCTGTTTGGTTTGAAAATATTTTTGATTTTCTTGAATTGGGGGCCATTGTTTAGGGCCTAGTCAAGTTACGAAACTGACATCGTGACATACGGGCTCTAATTTCGTAAAGATTACCTGGAATTTAATTTCGGTTTTTGACCTATATTGAAGCTTATTGGTATATCTTAATGGTTTTGTTTAAGTTAATATTAAATACCTTAATCATCGTTTGAAATTTGACTTTGGTCGAATCTGAATGTTGTCCTGCGAATCTTGATTCTCAAATATAATGGGGTCAAAGTACATTGTCCTCTTCGTATTCGAACGTCCCCTGAAAATTCGCTGCTGCTTCTAAAGCCGCTTTCCGTTTGGGTCTGAACTCCCCGCTTCAGGATTCATCTTGATGTCACTCTGAACAGCTCGGTCACAATGCAGCTCTAGCGGATACAAGAATTGTATCGGTCTCTCTAGATGTGATTTTCCTGCCCGTAACTTTACTGCTCTTACAATCCCGTCTCTTCCTTGTATCAACTCTTCAACGATGCCAATCTTCCATTGGCCGCGATTCTTTTCGTCTCCTTTGATTGTTACAACGTCTCCGATCTCTAGCTCTCTTTGTGTAACTTTATGCATGACATTATGCCTCTCCCGCAGTGCTCTGAGGTATTCCCCTTGCCAACGTTTCCACAAGGCGTCTTTACATTTCCTCAAGTATCTTGCCCGCTTCCTCAGGTCTTTGTCATCAATGTCGGATGGATTCTCCAACGGCAAGTAATTAGACTTCCCAAAGATTAACATGTTTGGTGTCAACGTGGGAAGCTCGATATCATCCTCGCAGTACGTCAGTGGCCTGTTGTTAAGGACCAGCTGTATCTCCAGAATAGCATCTTGCAGTTCCTTGTTTGCTGCCCCTACGATCTTGTGAAGTGCAGCTTTAACGATGCTCACCATTCGCGCGAACCATCCTCCCCACCAACTTGCTCTGCTTAAGTTAAACTGCCATTTCATCTCTTGTTCGGCCATGTACCCTTGTAATTTCTCTGATTTCCTGATCCTCTTTACCCACTTTGCTGATGCAACAAATGTTTTACCGTTATCGGAAATGATCTTGGACGGACGTCCACGGGCCGCGATAAATCTTTTAAAGCTGGCCAAGAATTCTTCAGTGGTCATATCCGGTAAAACTTCCAAATGCAAACCTCTGGTAAGACTGCATGTGTAGAGAATGATGTAAGCCTTATTGATTCCTGTCCCTTTCTTGTATTGTATGGGACCAGCGAAATCAACACCGACGACATCAAATGGCATGGTGTCTTCGGTTCTTTCTCTTGGCAAATTTCCTGGTGGTGGATCTGGCATTGCTGTAGCGTGAAAGCTTTTTGCGTCCGTGGCATTGCTTAATAACCTTCTTCACAATGCTTCTGAGTTTCGGTATCCAATAACTGTCTCTGACTTTGGACATTGTCATTGCGACTCCCCCATGCAACGTTTGGTAATGAGCCCACTCAGCTAGTTTCTGTAAAATAATGTGCTCGAATGGCAAGTAGACAGAGTAAACACCTTGGATGCGTCCCATACATCTGTAAATTCCATCACTATCCTTTTGTAGATTGAGCTTTGCTCTTTCGTTTTCGAACTGAAGATTTGCCTCTGCATCCGATTGTACCCTTTTAGTAAGGAACCTCTTCTGTTGCTCTATTTCGTCGGTTGTTAACGGACTTGTGAGTCGCTTTGCCTTCACTCTCTTACAGTTCTCGATGAATCTCTTCATCCATGCGAGTATGCGCAAGCTTTGCCAAAAGGATTTCTTATCGATGAGACGATCAATTTCATCTGATTCCCTGACAATTGCTGTCTGCATAATTTGCTTCATTAAGCGCTTCTCTGATTCTGATTCACTTGACTGTTCACAAGCGATCATCGGCGGCCATTGCTCTGGAGTACTCAGCCATGTCGGCCCTTTTATCCACAGCTCTTTCTCTTGTAGTTTTGTCTCTCCTCTGCTTCCAATGTCAGCCGGATTGACACTTGTTGGAACGTGTCTCCACGCCATTTCCTGTTTATATCACTAATCTCCATCTCGTATATGTTTATGGTCTTGTTAACCGTTCCTAGCATCATCTCCACCGATTTATGTTCTCTCTTAATTGGCTTCCTTTTGGCGAGCTCAACTATTGTTGATGATACGTATGTGTTACTTGCGCCAGTGTCTAGAAGTGCTCGGCATTTAATTCCTTCTACCTTCACTACCACCACTGGATGAACTACAGCTTTCTCGTTTGTCGCGGTCATGGCTGTTTCACTTTGCTTCTTGTCACAAATAGAGGTATGGTGTCTTCTTTGGCAAACCTGACATGTTGTCTTGCTTCTACATTCTTATGCTCGGTGCTTCTCCCCTGTGCAGTTGAAACAGAGACGTTTACTGCTGAGAATCTTTCTTCTCTCCTCCAATGTTGGAACTGCTTCACAATTGATTGACTTGTGCTCCTGCTTGTTGCAGTAAACACATGCTCTTGGCTTTATCTGTTCACTTGCTGCAAATGTTCTGTCTCTTCGCTGATCCCTTGGTTGTGTTCTGACATCTCTCTCTCCAGGCTGCATAGGATTTCTATCTATCCACTGATGCAAAGCCTCAAGTAGGTCTTGAAAGCTCCATTCTTTCCACTTGTTATCTGCTCTGGTGATATCGGCTCTGATACCCTCGAGCTTATCAAGAGTCATGCGCACATTTCCGCTCACTGTTCCCAATTGTCCCATTGTGTCTAGGGCTTGAACATTACATTGTAGTTGATCATAAAACTCGTGTATCTTAGCTCTTGGTCCTCCATGGATGACTGGCAATGCAATTATTTGCTGTATGTGAGCATTTGTTACTTCCGCTGGGTCTCCATATCTTTGTTCTAATATCTCCTTAGCTTTCGCATAGCCTTCACTTGTTACTGGTAGTTTATCGATTGTGATTCGTACTTTCGGAGTTACTAACTCTTTCAAGTATGAGAGCTTTGCCGTCTCACTCATTGGCGCACTGTCGATCTGTGTTTGGAAAATGTTCCAAAATCTAACCCAGTCCAAATGCGTACCTTGGAACTTGGTAATTTGCAGATCCGGAAGCTTCGTCTGCATGCGTTTCTTTTCCGATAACTCCAGCTTTTTCCGTTCCAGATCCAAAATGAATTTCTCTTTTTGAGCTTGTTTTTCCCGTTCTGCCTGCTCTTCATCGACTCTCAGTTTTGCTTTCAACATTGCTTCAAACTCGATTTTGTAATTTCTCTGCTGTTCTTGAATTTCTTTATCGCGTGTTGTTATTTCCTCTTCAAATGCTGTCATTGAGGCTTCATATGGTTTCACAGATTCCGTTATTGTGTCTGTCCAGTGATCTACATCTTCCTCTGTTTCATCTGCATCAATTAAAAGTCCTTGTATCTCCTGCATTAGCTCGTAAACCTCATCAAGCTTTGATTTCAAAAGGTTCTTTTGACGAATTGTTTGGTCATTTGAGTAGGAGAGGGAGTGGGCGTCCGAGCGCACGCATGCGCAGTAGAATTTTTATTTTATTTTAGTGTTAAGATCACGCGTGCGCGTTCGAATGCGACGTTCGAATGTACGCGTCAAATCTCTGTCATGAGAAATCAGAAGCTTCTAGAATCTGGAATGATCTAGAAAGTTTTTACAATTTATATATTAGTAGAATTTAGAAAAATGAGCCATAAATTTCCATCATACTAACTTTATTTTGTAACAATTTTAAACGTAACATATGCAGTAAATTTTTCATCATACTAACTTTATTTTATATCAATTTTAAGCACAACATGTGCAGCATGCAGTATGTGTAGACATTTTGTCATCTTCTGATATAGACGTTTTTCATCTTGGGAATCTTCTTCTTTCTTCTGATATAGACATTGTTTCATCTTCTGGATCTTCTTCTGATATAGACATTTGTTCATCTTCTGAATCTTCCGTCTCGGCATTTCGGAAAATTATGCCATAGCAATCACACTGGGCGAAACCATCCCATTCTCGGCCACAATTGCCACAGATCGTTAACGTAGGAATTTCATCAGTGTACAATCCAGAAGTATAGCGATATAAGATGCATCTGTCCAGCCTATCATCTATCACCCCATATAGATTGAAAATGATTTCTTTTTTTCCCTCATCTAGACTGAGAAGAATTGAACATTTTTCTTCAATCGTTAGAAATGGAGGATAGTAACCATATAACATATCCAACAAGTCTTTAAACAGGTAGACAAGTGTTGGCCCAGATTCAAAATTTGACGCATCTCCATCTATTTCATGCTTATCGGCATTCTCCCAGTGTCCTTCTTGTTCTTTGCGAAACATATCCCACGCACCATTCTTTAGAGGCTTTGCTGTATATGTACGTTGATCGCCTCTGATGAATTGAACTAATGCTTCATAATACACATTTGTATGATACATTGGGGAAAACGGTAAACCCTCACTACAAAATGATGTAAAAAGAATTTCCACCTCATCAGTTTCTTCAATATCATCTAATGAGATTTTTGATTCAAAATGATACATCTTGATTAATTACTTCTTTCTTCTTCAACGATTTATAGTTAAATGAAGTCTACTCGGCTATCCTTTTATATAAGTCTAAAAATGTTCCAGAAGTTTCTAGGAGCAGAAGCTTCCAGAAGTTTCCAGGAGCTATCAACCAATCAGATCACAGGGACTTGCACAAAAATATCGAGGAACTGGCAAATTCACGTTCTCGGCTCGAGATTGAATTCAAAGAACCAATCAGAAACTTTCGAATGCGGCGTTCGAATGTACGCGTCAAATCTCTGTCATGAGAAAGCAGAAACTTCTAGAATCTGGAATGATCTAGAGAGTTTTTACAATTTATATATTAGTAGAATTTAGAAAAATAAGCCATAAATTTCCATCATACTAACTTTATTTTATAACAATTTTAAACGGAACATATGCAGTAAATTTTTCATCATACTAACTTTATTTTATAACAATTTTAAGCACAACATGTGCAGCATGCAGTATGTGTATAGCGAAATAATTCCAACGTTTTTCAATTAAAGTAATCATCATCTAAAAGTATATAATAGATGATATGCATATTGACGTCACAGAACTCATTCTTTTCGGACTGAGTGGTAAAATGAGTGGCAAAATGGCGGCCACGAAAAAGGCGCCGAAGGAGAACGCCCCTTTTGGAGCTTGTCACTCGCCTTCTGTACATTACTCTGGTCTCTAAATTTGGTCCTCAGTTCAGTGTAGATTTGTGCATTAGATAATGTTAATCAATGATCACAGCAAACTTTGAAAAATGCTCTCTGGATGCTGTAGGCATGGTCTTGTGAAGAACTTCCCTTTCAGGCCAAAGAATAAGGGCAGATAGACATTTTGACAAAACAACAATCCATTTGTAGAAAATTCTGCAAACACTACTTTGGTGAATTCCAAAACAATAAGCCAAGTATTGCTCTGATAAATCAAGACATAACCGGATTAGTTAGTGCAAGAAGAAGTTCTTGAAAATTAGAGAGCTTTCTGTTGTGATGGGAATGCATGTAAGGTTCGATGAAACCAAGTATTTTCATAAGGAGCTTATTATTGTCATGTTCCAGAGTAAATTGCTCAAAAGATAACAATGCCAAATCAGTCCTCAGTTCAGTTGGAAAACCTCCTGACCTCAATACAATATGTTGTCTTCCTTTAAGTTTTGACTATGTTCCCACTTTTCTGACCTAAACATTAAGGAGACATATGTATCTATTTAGTTATAAACGTGTAAAACAGAGAATTATAATCTCACATCCCAATCAGAGCAATCCGTAGGGAAAAAATGGTGAATAAATACAAATATGTTATGGCCTACCTGAGACAAAGTGAATTCCGCAAACCCAAGCATGGTCAATATTGCTATCTGGGTTTATTTTGGCAATAAAAATTCATCTGTCCCTCCGTTCAGGGTCTTTGCGAATTCGATGAAATTTGACCTCATTCTTAAACCCATTTTTCATGCAACCAAGAACAGAACAAGACTCAACCATTTTGAAAAAATATCGATTCAAATCAAAATTTGTTTTGCGCGCTCTTTTTTGCTCATCACCAGCCTCTCTTGTCAATGACAGAGATTTGTGTACTTCGGCCTAACTTTTTTTTAAAAAAGCCGCGAGCCTTGGCCGAAAGGCTGTTTTTGCTTTAAATTTTTTATAAGAAAGAAAGTCTATCAGATAAAAATCTGCTTTCATTACAGAAAACTACTATTTTCACATCAAGTGACAAATTTTTTTGCAAATCTGACTTGGCATCCTTGTCTATTATGTAATTTTTGAAGGGGCCTATTTAGAGGCTACTTCGTGGCCGCCATCTTACCACTCATTTTACCACTCAGCATGGCGGCGAATGGACTGTGACGTCAATATGCATATCATCTATTGTTCAAATATATGTAATGTTCTTTCAACTCTTTTAACGGATCATGAGACGTTGCTTGGGGGCCCCGAATTCTTCAATATTTTTCGAAGGCATATTAATCTGTTCGCAGATCGCCCGCTCAATATCGCCCCCTTTATCAGGGGCGGATCCAGCATAAAATCTGACCGACGCTCTATTGCAGGCTTTTGGGCGTGGTTCATAAACTTTTCGTTGGCCACGCCCTTCTAGATATTAAATGTAACTACTAACAATTTTGGCACCTCTTGTGCTGATCAAATTTTGCTTCAACGTGGGCGGTGAAAACATTGATAGAATACAATGAAGTTCAATGTAAACGAGGCACCGTTTTTATTGTTTAACATCAGCTTCAAAATATATCAGAATATTTCATACTACAACCTACATAATTATTAAACTATTAAATTGAACAAAACGTAAAAGAACAATTATCTCATCAGCATCAGACGATGTTTCTGTATGGGAGTCAAATTCTTATTGAATAAGACAATTTCCATCTCCAGCTGTGCTGTGGGGACAGTTAGATACAACGCAGTGATGATGTGAATTTTTATAGCATGAGAATTTGTTTTTGTTCAAGATCTCAATGCTGTACTTGATTCAAAACTAGGTTAAATTGAAACTTTGTGTTCTTATGCCATAAATTACGCAGTTCATCCTGAAATTTTTGGCTATATACGTATAACGTTTTTATATTGTAAATTGCAATGTGTTTGCTAATGGGCCTATTAAAGGGAAAATACATGACACTGATACGACAAAGATGCTACAAACTTGATACTTTGAGAACTTGCTAGTAAATAATTGGAAGCATCTTTCTCGGAAGCTTTTCTTCGTATAGCTCATTCTCGACGGAGAAAGAGAAATTTAACTCCTTGTTCAAATCAACGCCATTTTGAAGGATACATTTTGCAACAAAAAACCCAACACAACACAACAGTTTATGTTTATCTGTTAGTGTAATAAAATCGATCGAGAACTCAGCGTTCATCGGATTGGCGTGCATCATTTGAAATGTAAAATGATTGGTTTGCATCAGTAGGGAATGATTCTGATTGGTTTGCATCAGTTTTTTGAAATTGACAAACGCTCCCCGTACTATCTCATAAGCAGCATTGATAATTCTGATTGGCTTGCATCAGTTGAGAAAGAAACGTGATTGGTTTGCATCAGTTATTTGAAATTGACAGACGCTCCCGCCACTTTGTCGTGAAGCAGCATCCGTAATTCTGATTGGTTTGCATCTGTTTCTTTGCACACTTGCGTTTTGAAGGATTAGGGCTCAGTGGCAAGGCGAGAAGTGTTGCCACTTATTTGTCAACAGCCCCAAGCCCGTATAAATGGGTGAATGAAATATTTACTTCTGTCTATAGGGGGGAAACGATGTAAAGGAAACGAATAAATAGACTCCGGGCAAAACGTTATTATTCAAACTCGGATGAAAAGTTTTAATTTCTTTTTCAAAGTGAAAATAATGGTAAAATTTTTAATATTTTCCCAACAAATCTGACCGACGCATTTGCGTCTGTTGCGTCCGTCTGGATCCGCCCCTGTTTATATAATACCATGTTCACACCATTCCACTCTAGGACGTCTTTAATCATGGGTATTGCATCTTCACAAGAAAATGAAGCATCTTCAGGGTAATAGTTCAGATGATGAATCTTTTGCCTACAATACCGGTATGTCCGTTTCCACTTTTCTGTTAAGAGTCTATATTTGACACAAGGAATAAATTCGTATTCGAAACAAGTTATTCCATCCGCAAGCATTATTCCAACTTTTCTCACACATTTGTGACTATTCGACACTTGTATATATTCGATATCCATCAACGCAGCATGGGAAGCCTTCAACATTTTATCAGTTTTATATGAGATGTCTGATCAATTATCTAAAGTCACTTCTATATATATATATATATATATATATATATATATATATATATTACACCATTCGAATGATGATTAGCCAATCACAACCTCTGCTATTGTTCTCATGAAACTTTCGAATGCGTCGTTCGAATGTACGCGTCAAATCTCTATCATGAGAAATCAGAAACTTCTAGAAGTTTCCAGAGGCTATCAACCAATCAGATGACAGGGACTTTTCAGAAGTTTCTAGAAGTAGGGAATGTCCCTCGGAAAAGTTCTAGAAAGTTCTATGACATCATAAAGAAGTTTCCAGAAGCAGAAATCTCTACAATCTAATTGGTTGATTTATGTATATAAATCATTCTCGGATTAAAATCACTTCAAATCACGATCTAGTCATGAAGAGATCACACGAAGAAAGCGCAGCTGCTAGTAATAGCAAGAAAAGAAAAATCTCCTGCTACCAATGTGGGAAAGTATTCAATAGAATGGCGAATCTAATGGCGCACAAGCGAACATCTCATAATGTGCAATCGCCACCCAAGTTAGTTGGGGAAGGTAGGAAAAAGAAAAAGATAGATGATAAAGCATTTAAAATATATACTAAGGAAGAGGATATTGAAAATATGAAAAAGATCAAGCAGCACACCATTCGCGAACTTATGAGTGAGATATTTACACATAAGCAAGGGATAAAGTATTACATTGTTCTCGAAGTAGAATTTCATAAACCGATCGGGGATATCATATCAGATCCACCGCCAGTATTCAGATCTGCTATCTATTCACTGCTGCGATCAGAGATTGAAGATATCGAAGAGCTTGAAGACCAAATAGACGACGCCATTAGAAAGTTAAATAATGACATAGATGAATTTACAGAAAATGGAAGCGGCTGGATATTTACAAAGTATATCAAACTGCTAGTGAAGATGTTCGACTATGAAGCAATCAAAGGTAAAAAATATTTGCAGCTACCCGCCAACATCAAAAACAAACAAGCAGTCATTAACGTGCAAAACGATGATGATAAATGCTTCATCTGGGCAATTCTATCTGCACTACATCCACAATCAAAAGATCCACAAAGAGTCGCAAAGTATCAACAGTACCTGGACGAGCTGAACTGCGAGGGATTGAAATATCCAGTAAAAGTGCAAGATACAAAGATGATTGATACATTCGAAATAAACAACAACATTTCAATCAACATCTATTTAAATGAAGATGATGAAATTATACCAGTAAGAATAGCGAAAAAAGAACTTGGAAAGCATGTGGATTTGCTATTAATAATTAACGATGATGATGAGAATCACTACTGTTGGATAAAGAGTATGAGTCGTTTGTTGGCCAGTCGCGATGGTCATAAACATCATGGGAAGCGTTTTTACTGTCCGCTATGCCTGTCATCATGCACAAGTCAAGAAAATCTAGATAAACATAAAACATTATGTCAGAAAATCAAAATCTTCCAAGGTGTTGAATATCCCAAAGACGGAGAATTAAAGTTTGAACATTTTAAGAACCAATGCATGCTACCATTCATCATATATGCAGATACTGAATCTATTTTGGAAAGTTCAAACAAGGGAGCTGCTTATCAAGAACACAAACCAATCAGTTATTGCATTTACGTCACGTCAATCGATGATAGGTGGCAACAACCGTTGGAATGTTATACCGGAGAAGATTGCATGGAAGTGTTTATGAATAGTTTAGATAAGCTAAATGAAGAAATACGAACAGTATTCAAGAAAACCATGCCAATGATTAGATTAACACCGGAAGAAAATGCGGAACATGCTGAGGCTACGCATTGCTATTGTTGCAATCAACTATTCAATGATAATGATAGACAAAAAGTCAGAGATCATTGTCACATTACCGGAAAATACAGAGGTCCAGCTTGCAAGCATTGCAACTTCAAACATCTGGATATAGTTGCAAACTATCACACCATCCCGATCGTCTTTCACAATCTAAAAGGATATGATATGCATCATATTCTGAAGAATTTGAATGGCAGAAATGCAAAGATCATCGCCAATTCGAAAGAAAAGATCATGACTGCACAGCTTGGTGGTTATTCTGAAGAAAATGAAGAAGGTAGAAACACCAATACTAATGGAATCAAATACATTGATTCATTCGCATTTTTAAGCACCAGCTTAGCAACACTGGCCAACAACCTGCCGAAAGAAGATTTCATATCTATGAAAAAATTCTTGCATGATGAAATCACCCAACAACAATATCCTGAGGTACCTAGAAATGAAGGAGAAAGAGCTACAGAATTGGAAAGAGAACGTCAAAACATGTTTGAACCGGGCGTAGCATGCAAAGATCCGCTAAAAAATGAAGATGTTTTGGATCATAGAAATTGGAAAATACCACCAAAGAGAGCTTTAACAGAAGCAGAAGATGCAGATGTCAAGAAAGCGTTTGATTTGCTGACAAGGAAAGGTGTTTATCCCTATGACTGGGTGGATAGTATAGAAAAAATGCAAGAAACATCTCTACCACCAAAAGAAGCATTTTACAACAAACTCTATGATTCCAGCATCAGTGATGAAGATTATACATATGCTCAACAGGTTTGGCAATTTTTCAACTGTCAGACCTTTCAAGATTATCATGAGCTATATCTGAAAACTGATGTGCTGCTGTTAGCTGATATATTTGAATCGTTCAGAAAGCAGAGTCTAAAATTCTACAAGCTTGATCCTGCTCATTATCTAACTGCTCCTTCACTAGCTTGGGATGCAATGTTGAAGATGACTGGTGTAACGCTGGAATTACTATCTGAAGAAAAGAAGGACATTCACCTTATGATTGAAGATGGTATTCGAGGGGGTGTTTCGATAACAGTGAAACGTCATGCTGAATCGACGGAAAACAACACGTTGATGTACTTAGATGCAAACAATCTCTATGGATGGGCAATGTCGCAGCCAATGCCTTATGGCGGTTTCAAACAATTTACACAAGAAGAAATTAAAAACACAAACATCCACGCTTTGTTGTCAAGATCTGATGAAGATATTGGCTACATTCTCAAAGTTGACTTAGAATATCCAGCTGAGTTACATGATCATCATGCAGATCTACCATTAGCACCGCAAAGATTACAAGTTCAAGAAGAAATGTTATCAAAATATCAAAGACAAGCTTATGGGGAAAAGTTTAAGTCAACACCAAAGCTAATACCAAGTCTATATGACAAAAAAGAATGCATGAAAGAAATTTGAAGCAGTGTTTGGAATTGGGTTTGAAGCTAACAAAAGTTCATGAGATTATTGAATTCAAGCAAAACTTTTGGTTGAAAAAATATATTGATTTCAACACTCAAAAGAGAACTCAAGCAAGAAACGACTTTGAAAAAGATCTGTTCAAACTGATGAACAATTCTGTGTTTGGAAAGACGATGGAAAACGTAAGAAATCATCGACGTTTTGAAATCTGCACAGATGGCATAGTCCTGAGAAGATGGGTCAGAAATCCAAAGTTCTATGGAGTAATTGAAATTAATGAAGATACACTTTTGGTAGAGAAAAAGATTGGGAAAGTGAAACTCAACAAGCCAATGTATGTTGGTTTCAGCATATTAGATATTAGCAAGACATTGATGTATGATTTCCACTACAACTTTGCAAAACCAAACCTTCCAAACGTTCAACTATGCTACATGGATACTGATAGCTTCATCTATGACATACCAATGTCTCAAGATCAAGTTAACAGAGTATTGAAAGATCATGAAGATGGATTCGATTTCAGCAACTATGATAAAGAACATCCAAATTACTCTGTAGGAAACAAGAAAGTTATTGGGAAAATGAAAGATGAACTCGGTGGTGGGAAAATGATAGAATTCGTCGGATTGAGATCAAAGATGTATAGCCTCAGAATCGATGATGGGCAAACAATCAAAAGGAATTAACAAAGATGTGGTAAAGAAGCAAATAAAGCATGAAGATTACCTAGATTGCCTGAAAGAACAGCAAACCTATTCACACAGGCAGCGTAATATTGAATCACACAATCATACCATCTACACAACAGAAAGAACAAAGAAATCGCTGAGCTCTTTTGATGATAAGAGATACATTCTTGATAATGGTTTTAACACACTGCCATATGGGCATTATTTGCAAGAAAATGCGCAAGCTGCTGAAGAAAGATACTGAGAAAAAGACATTATTTGAACATTTCTAAACTAACTGAACATTTAACATTATTTTAAACTATATCTTCTATTAACATAATTGTAAACATACAAATCATTACTTAACTTATCATTTACATTAAAATATTTATTGATTAATGAGTTCATTGTAACGTTTTTTGTTCTATTAATGAGGAAGAACATGCAATGTTGTCCACAAGTCGCACTCTCATATGCTTCTTCCGCTTCCTTCGCATCCTCCGCTTTCGGCCGCCTTGCATTTTCCTCATAGCTGTGTCTAAACCATATCCAGCTGCAACGATTGCTCCACCTTTTGCAGCTTTCTTAGCACCTCTCAATGCCATCTTCTTAACAGCTTGTTTACTAACTCGTTTTGCTATCGCTCTTCCACCCTGTCTTACAGCTTGTTTAATAGCTTGCCTAGCTGCTACACGAGCTATTGCGGAACCCATGTTTGTTGATTTCCTCTCTCCTCTCCTTTCACGTTTTCGTATTCTATCCCTTTTATACTTTCCTTCACCCGTCATTAGTTTAGTCGCTTCAACTCCACCATCATCCTTCAACATATCGTCTATCAACATTGATGCTACAACACTTGCTGCTATACTAGCCATGATTATATTATAGCTATTAAATTGTAGCGTTCTTCCTTCTTTTATAATCTATTTCTTAAATTCTTCATCTGCATATGCCCACTTATCGCGTTGTTTTTTCGGTACTCCGGCAGCTCTCCAAAATTCTCTAGGGATGAACTGTAGGGGTTTTAGTTTTTTCCAACCCTTTTTCCACATTGTTGGTTTCAACTCTCGCTGTAACCCTGGTAGTGGTGTTGCTGCAATAGCTGTTTTCACAACCCAATTTTGTATGTTTTTAAAAAGACCTTTACCCCTAATTCTCTTAGTGAGCCGTTTCTTTCTACTCTGTCTCTTGCGCTTACCCATCTTTATTTATGAGGTAAATGCATTGTTTTTATAAGAAATTTAAGACGAAAAAGCTGTTTAATGAATGCGTGCATTGCCCTCCGACATTGTGCCATTTTCATTATTGTAATGATGCAGATTCCTTATATAGACCCATGCATACAAATAAAAACACGCATTTACATGAGGATATCATTTTGTGTAATTTCAACATCTCCCCATTCTCTAAGAACACAATCATATTTAATGTTATAAAGTAAGCAATCCACCCATAAACTACTAATGTTGTATTGTTTCTTTGCGTGATGATAGATAATTTGCTTCTCTATCCAAAGGAGTATCACAGCAAACCTTCCCAAGTTTCCATTTCCATCAGAAAAACTTTCATTGAATAGTGTTTTCAAGGTGTCATTGATCCTGTCTTTCCATCCATCTTCATTCACCGGAGATTCTCCACTCAGCAACCCATCTTCAGCATCCTTTGCTTGTGGTAGATTTCCAAGATTAGCGCTTATTCGAGCAAATCCCATAAACTTGTGTAAATTCTTGTATACTTTCCCAAGATATATGCCTCGAACTTGGACCTTTGTATTAATGCCCATTACATCTCTAAAATGTTCCTTCAAGTAGACTAAGAGCAAATCTTTTCTTGTTCTTTGTAGAAATGACCCAAAGTCATTAATTATAATGTGTGCTAATGTTAACAACATCTTTGCTACTGAGATAATAAGTGGAATCCATCGTTTTTATAGATTACTCGAAATCCCTTCGAACGTCGATGAAGACGCGATTTGATTGGTTAATAATTACATCATCATTTAAATGTTCTCGAATGTTCTTTCGAAATTTCCAGTCATTATTGAAAGGTGGTGTTAGCATTCGAAATTCGAATGGTAATGAGATATGTTAATAAATACTGTAGTGCTCTATTCAACCAATGAGATGAGTTGGCGGGAGTTAGTAAAAATTTGGTTGACGTGATTTGGTTAAAATTAAGAGTCGAAAAATTGTTTGTTACGCCCTGTTCAGGCAAACCAGCCAATGAGATGAATTGGCGGGAGCTATTAAAAATTGGTTGACGTGATTTGATTAATATCAAGAGTTGAACATCTTTTTTTTTTGCCACTCTACAGCAGAGATTCTCGAAGTAAGTTGTGTTCATATTCTACTGAAAATTTCAAGATTTCTACTAATGTTTGTAAGGTTTATCGGTCTAAGCATAAACAATTGATGGACTCTTTGCTTTCATTTCAGCTGAATCACTTTGTTGAAAGAATTTGTTTTATTTAACAAGTGAGTTTTCCTTCTACTTTGTAACCCCGCCATTTTTACAATTTCTCAGTAAGTTGCTTTTATCTACAATAAATTTTATTTAATTAATTAAATTTTGTTGCTTCATTCTAGAAATATCAAGAAATCGCAAACCAAATACCGAGTGAGTACCCTTCGTTTTAAAGGATGTCTTCGTTTCCTAAAACTCATTTGCTCTGAATTCCTCCCCGGCATTACTCAAACTAAATTTATTCTCTTAGATATGTCATTATCACCATCTTCAGGGGAAGATAACGTCTTCGAATTTTTAATGAGACAAAGGCAAAGTAGAAGTAAGTTAAGCGATAATTTTAATATCAAGATATGAACTGACCTTTTATAGTTTCTAATTAAATTGTCTTTTTTCCTACAGTAAGACCTACTACACCACCTAGGGGTGGTGCGATTTTTGGCGTTGGGGATGAGGAGGGGGAGGATGCTGTGGCACTCCACGCACCTAGTGAGTAATTCATAATTTTTTAACAAATACACACGTTTAGTAGCTTGATAATAAATTTCATTGTACTCTAATCACATGAAATTAATTTTAAAACCTTTCCTCATAGTCCAAAGAAGACTTGTATACAGGAGGCGGCGTAGGATGCTGCTCAGCCCCACCTTCTCCCCGCCTCGTAAGTTCATCTTTATTATTGATATAAATTGATTGGAATTTTTCCCATATCTCGTTTTTAATAAAATTACCTTCTTTCATAGACCCTAGAACACCATCACCCCCGCTGATTTCGTCACCCAACCCAATTATGACGATCAGATGTAAGTGTTTTTGATATTTTATCATAATTCATAGTACTTACTCCTATTGGAATTCTTTTCTAGTTCTCATTTTTTAATAAAATTACTTTTCCTTCATAGATCCTAGAACACCATCAACCTCCCCACCTCGTAAGTTCATTTTTATTTATTGATATAAATTGATTGGAATTTTTCCCAGATCTCGTTTTTTAATAAAATTACCTTCTTTCATAGATCCTAGAACACCACCATCATCCGCGCTGATTTCGGCACCAAGCACAATTATGACGATCAGATGTAAGTGTTTTTGATATTTTATCATAATTCATAGTACTTACTCCTAAGTTGAGTGTTTCTAAATCAACTAAAATTTATTTTTAGCATCTCAAAGTCAGGGGACCCAGACAGAGTGTAAGTGACTTTACTCTATCTTTGGCATTCATCACTTTCATAAATAGTTATATGAATTAATGAACACTCTCCTTTCTTTTTAGCAATGGAGCAGACACAGCAGACACAGCGTTTATTTCCGGGGGAGCTGACCCCATGCACTGTGTGCATGGGGGAGACTCCCGATCCCGAAATGAAAAGATGCCCCTCTTGTGGGGGGTATCTTCCATACACCATGCATTTTTCGCTGGCTAGAGACAGCAATGAGGCCAACTTGTCCTAACTGTAGGGCGGAGTTGGATTTGGATGACTTTGGGGTCGTTCAGGTGGTGACTCCAATTACCACAGAGGGGGTCTTGGGGAGGGAAGTTATCTTCTCCCCTGAGATATTCATTGCCAACGCTCCTTCCGGGGATGAGTTGGAGGGCCTCTCACCAGAGCGTCGTTGGGCCCTTTGGCGGGAGGTCATCCGACTCGCCCATGTTGAGATTATTGATCCTTAAGGGTGTATAATCTCAACATAGAGGGAGTGTGGGCGATGAATCACCCCGTCATAAAAACATTTTTATTGAATGTGATAATTTGAAAAGAATTTACTGAAGTGGTAATTGAAGCCTCCCATCTCAATGTCTCTAAAGTCTTCTATCTTCAACTCCATTCTATAGTTAGTATAATTACTTTTTAAAATCTTTCTGGTCTTTCTCCCTATCTCAATTATCTTATTATCTTGCATTTGAATTGATTACTTTTTAAAACAAAAAAAATCTTTCTGGCCTCATTGTTGGCTCTAGCCTAAATGTTTAAATATTACTTTAATTATTGTTGTATATATTTATTTAATTGAATGATAAATGTTGTATATATTTATTTAATTGAATGATAAATGTTGTATATATTTTAATTGTTGAAAATTGAATGATAAATGTTGTCTATATTTTAATTGTTTAAAATTGAATGATAAATGTTGTCTATATTTTAATTGTTTAAAATTGAATGATAAATGTTGTCTATATTTTAATTACATCTATTTCAAAATTTGTTAAATAAAACAGTTTCTTTCAACAAAGTGATTCAGCCGAAAAATAGTCTATCAATCTATAACGACGTCACCTGATGCTGGAGTAGTTAATTATTTTACTGTTCATGCTCTTTTTAATTCTCGAAGATTCTGGCGCATGCGCGATCTTAACACTAAAATAAAGTAAAAATTCTACTGCGCATGCGTGCGCTCGGACGCCCACTCCCTCTCCTACTCATTTGTCCCTTCAGTTAAAATGCGTTCAGACGATTTATTGTGATATCCAAGTCTTTTCAAAACGGATTGAAGCTTTAGTTTCTTAGAATCAATAGACGATTTCATTTCACCAATTTGATTATTTCCTTCACTGGGACCTGGTTCCATAGGTCTGTTTACTTCTTGTTCCTTTGATTTCCCTCTGGTAGTCGCCATATTGATAAAACAACGATTTGGAAAGATTTACTTCGTTTTTAAAACAGGTCACAATTCCTGCAAGTCTCTCCCATCTGGGGTGCCACTTTGTGGTGAATTCTGTTCGGAAAGCGTCCACAAATTATAGATAGTAATTTCAAACTTCGAATAAAACAACAGCTTGTAAGACAGCGATATATTAATATATGAAAAACAGCATAAAAAAAGCAAGCCACACGTGCAATACAGAAATATTTATACCAATACAAAAATATTTGTTCCAATACAAAAATATTTGTTCCAATACAAAAATATTTGTTTCAATATAAAAATATTTGTTTCAATACAAAAATATTTGTTTCAATACAAAAATATTTATTCCAATACAAAAATACTTATACAAATACAAAAATATTTATTCCAATACAAAAATATTGATTCCAATACAAAAATATTTATACCAATACAAAAATATAAATGGCCTCGTTTTCACAATTTTGTATAATCGTGGAAGCGTTAACAGAAATACCAAAGGTTAGCTGAAAAGTAATAGGCCTAAGGAAAACAAAATTTATAATGTCAGACGCGAACGTTGCAACTTGCCTTTCGTGTAACGGAAAGATTAAAGTTGTTTTAAATTTTTGTCAACATTGTGGAGAGGAAGTTGACATTGAAAAAACTTTGATTACTGAATATTTTAGAAAGGGATTTGAATACAAGAGTATGTTAGCATTTCTGCAAAAGTATCATGGTATTTCTATTAGTCTCAGCACACTTAATTCGAGATTGCGATATTATGGCCTGCGGCGAAATTTGACACCAAGGATAGAGATTGACATGCATGCAGTCAGAAATCGGATACAAGACCTCCTGAATGGCCCAGGTTGTATGGGTGGATACCGCTCAATGTGGTATACCTTAAAACGGGCAGGAATGCAGGTACCAAGAAGATATGTCGAACAACTGTTACAAGAACTTGACCCTGAAGGCTGCGAAATGAGAAAAGCAAAGAAACTTCGACGCAGGAAATATTCATCACCTGGCCCAAATCAGTGTTGGCACATGGACGGTTATGATAAATTGAAGCCGTATGGTTTTGCAATTCATGGCTGCATAGATGGGTGGAGTCGAAGAATTCTTTGGTTGAATAATGCCAGGTCAAACAACAACCCGCAGGTCCCAGCTTTGTATTTTGCACAATGCATATTAAATAGTGGAGGCTGCCCTGTCAAAGTAAGGACAGATTGTGGCACAGAAAATGGTATTGTTTCTGCCATGCAATGCTACCTCAGAAACTCTATTGATGCACATAAGTACGGATCATCACCAGCCAACCAAAGGATTGAATGCTGGTGGTCCTACCTTCGTCGTAATAGGACCACTTGGTGGATTAACTATTTTAAAGACCTTATTGAGAGGGGTATTTACAATCCAGGCAACACATTTGAAGATGAGGCACTGTGGTATTCCTTTCATATGAGCATACAAATAGACCTTAATGGTGTACAAGACCATTGGAATACACACAGGATTCGAAGTTCCGCACATGGCACTGTCCCTGGAAGACCAGAAGAACTGTTTTTACTACCCGAGCTTCATGGAGGAAAGGATGGATTATTGTTAGTTGTTGATGATGCTGACCTTGAGTTTTTATCAGAAGAGCTTATTATATCTACATTTGCTGTTAAAATGTATATTAAAAGCAGAATGCTTCTTGATTGCCAATGAGAGGATATCTGCTGCTGTTGCAGATGGCAAGAACCTTATAGGGAGGTTTTGTCCCCGTCTTATGGTCAACGATTCTGCCATTATCCCAACATGTATCACTACTGGCTTCTCTTCTTTTTTCTTCTTGTTGTTTACACCCCTAATGGAAAAAGAGCTTCTTCGTTCTGCCTCCTTCATGCTCTTGGATTGCCGGAAAGAATATAGAGGAGCGTCAGGAGCGTTATTGCAACTGGAAGAGTTTACTCTTTTCTTACTTGTTGGTGCAGTAGAAGATTTGGCACTTGCTGTTGATGATTCCGGCCCGAAGCTAAATGTTGAATCTAATGCCGTCTTTGTGTATTCATCTTCTTCACGAAGCTTGGTGCCAGAATTAGGACAGAACCTGAAGCGAGCAGAAGATAGCTGGAAGGCACATTTGTGGCAGAAGGATCGTTTATCATCCATGATACCATAAATCTTTTGGTGCCTGCCAATGATAAGGTTGGTCGTAATTTTTTGGTCCAAGTCTCGTGCTTAACCAGCCTCACTCTGAAGCTGAGGCTTTTAATATTTTCTGTATTGGAATCAATATTTTTGTATTGGAATAAATATTTTTGTATTTGTATAAGTATTTTTGTATTGGAATAAATATTTTTGTATTGAAACAAATATTTTTGTATTGAAACAAATATTTTTGTATTGAAACAAATATTTTTGTATTGGAACAAATATTTTTGTATTGGAATAAATATTTCTGTATTGGAATAAATATAACTGTAGTGCACGTGTGGGCCACCGTAAGACCACAATATTACCAAGCTGTGTGATTTAGAAGTTGTACACTTCGAGTGTACACTCGAAGCAAGAGACTGTTTGTGTTGCGAAGGAACAAAGACTTAATTGAGTTATAAATGTATTACTACTAAACGACTTTACTAAATATTTAACTTGTTGAAGGGGAGATGTGACGTAATGTCACATGACGTTACGTATGAGTGGAGCTCGTGTTTTGTGAGAAAGGATTTGAGTTTTAGTAGGATGATGATGAATGGCCTAGAGCCTAAAGGTGTTGTTCTTTTCTCGAGTTTTCTTTACTAATATTTATGGCGTTATAGAACGTTACAGTCACTATATTTGATGATTTTTGTGTCGTTGTTTCTTTCTTCTAAATAACTTTTATTTACCATCTTTCTTTACATATATAACCTCGCTTTCATGTATCTCTCAAAGTGAGACTGTAACTTCTCCAGCTTTTTTTCTCACTCTTTTTTTCTGAATAATAAAAGTGTGTTTGTCCACTGTGTGAGTGTTACTTTGTTTCATCCTGTGTCCTACTCACAGAGATAGGATATACAATCTCTATGGACTTTCATGTCCCTGGAGCCAGATTCAGATTCAGATTCAGAATTAGATTCAGACTCGACAATAACCAACAATTGATTGTCCATAAATCTTTGAGTTGTAAATATTAAAATACCAAACCTGAATTATAGCCATCCCGATGCAATTACCTGAATTTTGCAGATTTTTCGAAAATTTTTCAGCCAGGGGGCTCGTCTATAATTAGTTTTTTTATGAGAGGCCGGTTCATAAGAAGTCTAGTACTGAGCACCCACAAATTTTAACAACTATTGTTTCTTCAAATTAAAACTGAATAAAACTATTGTTTTTTCAAAATAAAATTAAAACAATACCGATTCAAAGCCGTTTTACGGCTTTATGCGAAGGGGTTTTTGAGCCTTTTGTGCACGCGTTTGAATAAACGAACATGACCACACCACACCACTTAACTGTCATTTTTATCCAGGCAAATTAGGGTACATCTCACAATCAACATGAATTCAACCATAGCGTTTTGCTTTATTTTAATAGCTTCTTTCACTAACCTAGAAGCCATTGATATACCAAAAAGTTGGCAAAATTTGATTATAGCCGCCACATCGAAATTCGAAATGTTCATTGGTTGTGGTTCTTATTGCATCACACGGAGAACTCAAGTTATGCAATATGACTGTCGGGAAATGGATACATATTTTTGTCCACCTATGGTTCTTTGGGACCCATGTTTTAACTATGTCAGGAAATTCAAACGGCCTGTCATGTGTCCTGACCATTTAAAAATTCTGGAGCCCACTGGGCAATGGATGAACAGTAGCTCAAATTCACGCACGCCAAGAGCTGTCTGGAGCGCAGAAGGGTTGCATTTATTGGTTGCAAGAGAATACATTTGTCCTGGAACTGTGTTCGAAGAAAGCCATAGAATCCGGACAACGGCAGCAGGCTGATAGACATTATTGGTAAGGATACATGTGATATTCTTTTTCAAGAAAATGCTATTTCTTTAAAATCGTCTTATCGGCAGTGATGGATGATGTTTATCGGGGGGCTTCGTTTTGTCACATTGAGCAAAAAATGAGACAGAGACAGTTAGATTTTGTATCTTTGTGCGAACAAGAACTATGTGATGATTTGGCAATGGGAATTATGCATCTCAACCTGCAAATCGACATAAATGGAAGAGTAAAGGAGCTACAGCAACTTTTGACTGGCTGTGTGCCAGAGAGTGAGACTATCAGAAGAACGTTTGTCTGCTGGTGTAATATCTATCGAAAAGAAATGGAGTCGTGCATGCAAAGAACAAAGGCTACAGCTCTAATGGCTGATCATACGTTTAAGGTATGTTGAATTTTTGGGTAGCTTGAGTCGTTCGCTCCTTTGTTGAAGGTTGTTGCGATTTAACAGTTTTCGACGTTTCGTTCATTTAACTGTTTTGCTTCAATCGATCATAGTTTTTATTATTTGCTGTTCTGTTAAAATTCCAACCAAGCATTCAAACCTGAGTTGATAATGCACGAGAACGTATTTATCTTTCATGCATTTGGGCTCCGGTAGCTAAAATTTGCAATTTGTGATGACAGCACACGATTTCTTATTTAATGGTCTTATCAAGAGGGTGCTGTGTTGAAGTTAGAATACTTTTACCTTTGTTTTAGGTTTCAGTGAATATCGGTGTCCATCAGGAAGCAGATTCAAAATGGCTAAGATTATTTAATTCTTTATTTATCGTTATGAACGAGAATAAGGAGGTTCTTACGTGGCAACTCACTAAACGCGAAAAATTCAATGTTGTTTCAGACATGCTAATGAACTTGAAAAATAGAATTGACAAGTCTCCTACCAGGTTAGAGTATTTTGTCATAGATAATTGTTGCAAATGGGAAAACAAAATAAAGGAGCTTTTCGGCCAAAACTTAAAAGTAAAGTTGGACTTGTTTCATGCCCTCCAAAGACTGACAAGAACTTTAGAGAAATCAAACCCATACCAAAACAGGATTTGCCAAGATTTGCGCTCTATTTTTCGGCAAGAGGGTGATAGTAGACAATTTCGTACAATGGCTACTCCAACAGCAGAAGTCATCGAGCAAAAGCTTTTAACGATTTTGAATAGCTGGGAATCAGTGCAAGCGCTATTAGATGGAAAGTCAATTATAAATACAAACTTTAAGAAAGCTGTCGAGAATCTGTTGATTCACATAAGAAAGGGGTGCTTGTCTGACATTCCAATGGGCTTAGCAATAGGGATGAACGAAAACTTACATAAAAATTTGAATAAAGTATTTAAAGGTTTGAAAATGGGACTAGAACTGGCAGTTAGTCTTTTGACAATGTTTTTTTATATTTGGAACGGAAGAAGAATTTGCCAAGAAGGAAACGTTGTTATAAAAGTATATTTGCGCTAAAGTCTTCTTCATTTAATGAAACTCATAATGAAAAAGAAAAGTTCGGTATCGGTATTATTTCAAGCGAAAAAATCATTTTTGACCTACCGTTGACTGAGTATGAAGATGATAGTTCTGTAAAGACTATCAATTTCACATTGATGAAAAGAAAAATATTCGTGTTCAAAAAACTTAACAGTATGTCTTGGTCAGAAAAAATTCCACAAGAATTGTTTTTTGCTGAAACTATTGTATTTAAATTGTTGCAAATGAGACAACCTTTTGTATGTCAATCCGAATTAAAGGCACGGTGAAGCTTTAAAATCTCGATGCAAAAACTTTGGTTATTTTCCTATTGCAAGCCTTCCTATTTCGATCGATGATGAAAACAAACTTTTAACTGTTTCTACTTTAACAATTGGAAATTTTATGAAAAAAAATGAATATTTCAGCGGCGTTACATCGCATTTAAAATCTATTGGCTTTACATCAGATGCAAACAAAGACTTTTCAATGCTAAAAATAATTGTAGAGGAGGACTTAAAGATGCAATACCGAAACCTGCACGATTTAAACACAAATTCCTTAAAAAGGCAAAGACTAGGAAATATCTCGTCTAACAGAATCTCCTCTATGTTAAGTCAGGGTTCGACACGAGAAAGTACAACCTTCTGCTAGCTTGCGAGTACGATATCTGATTGAATTACATAGTGACTGGGTTTCTATACAACATACTGTGTCTGACGACAGGCAGCTTAGACATAAATTAAACACAATAACAATCAAACAATTATAACAAGACATTAATTAATACAATGATAATAACAATCATAACATGTATGAAACCTGAGTTTACCGATATTATTATTCAAACGATTTCAAATTTAGGCCAATTACCTATAGTTGTGTTTACATCAATTCCGAATATTCCGATACTGCCAATCATTCCTGAAAATCGCATGATCACAACAGATTGTCTTTTCATGGCCATCGACTTTTCTGGAAAAGTAAGCTTCGAGTTGCTGAGCAAAGATCTATTAGTGCTGCAAAATAAAGATAAGAAAGATGTAAGCAGTCGAAAAGGTTGCATGTGTGGGAAAAATGACAAAAATCGTCTTTCGAAATGTACGATGGTCGAAGGTTCCAAGTACTCCTGCAAACAGGCGCGGATCCAGGAGCAAATCTGAGCGTCGCAAATGGGGGTCAGGGGGGCAAAGTCTAACGAAAGTTTTGGAACCACGCCCTTATGAGCGGCGAAAAATAGCGGTCACGCCCCTTTTATTTAGTTCCTCTCATTGTGCTGCAGGCAAGGCCAAATAAGATATTTCTGTATTAAATTAAGTATTTGATACACATGAGCTTCATTCAAAGGATAGTTTAATATGATGCCAGTGTTTAACTTTAAATAGCACGAAACAAGAGAACATGCAAGACATTCAATAATGCCAATGTTTTTTGCTTTGATAATTGTCAAGAAGAAAACAGAAATGTGAAAACAGAAAAGTCTAATCATACAAAGAATAAAAAATAAAAATAATTATTGGGCAAAATAATTAGCAATAAGCAAGAACAAAAACAAAAATTCAAATTGAGAAAACCCAAGCAGGCATTGTCTAATCAGTGTGGCCTAAATCCATAATGTCAGCGAGCCTCATTCTACGAGGATGACGAATAGCAAACGGTTGAGCGACTTCTTATAATGTCTTAGTCAATAGAGCGATGAACGTGAAGCACAGCTAGGCCATTTAGCCTTTGTTCACACATGGTGCAACGAAACGAAGATATGTTTTCAGGTAGGATTGTGTAACATGTAACGGATATAAATTGTAACATTCTCTTCTGCTATATGAGCAGTAAGGAACAATAGGAGAAACAATTGCTGCATCATAATTTTTGCCTGATTGGCTTGCGACGGTCAAGGTCTCTTGCCATTGGCTTGCGACTACAGCGGACACTTGCTATTGGCTTGCGACCATCAGTTGAATTTGACCGTCGCTCCCGCTCTTTGATCCACAGCAGCTGCTGTCGTTATATGATTTGTAAGAGAGCGGCCAAAGAGTCTCTCAAAGAGGAGTCTCTCGAAGAGTAAGAGCCGCAGAAATTATTCAAGTCAAAACAAAATCGGCTCAGTGAAAGGGGCAAGCAGCTCAAAAATACAAGAAAGAGAACAGACCCGTGACAAAGCGAAGCGGGAATAAGATTATTTGCGGCGGAGACAAATCATGTTGTTTATCATGGACTTTAGAAATTGTTTTGCTTCTTTAAGAAAGGTTCTATTTAAATAATAAATTTAGGTTATTGCTCAAATCTGACCGTCTGGATCCGCGCCTGGCAAATGCCCATGCTTTAAGTTTCAACAGTCATGTGCGAACTGCAATTGCAAAGGCTGCATGAATCCCTTTGGAATATCGAAAGGCAACGGACCTAAACGTAAAATAGAAAGCAGCAAAGCCTTTAGCCAAATAGGCAATTAGGCAAAGGCAATTAGGCAATTAGTCATTTAGGCAATTAGGCAATTAGCCAATTAGGCAAAGCCAATGGCCTTTATATAACAATTTTTAACAGCATTTCTGGTTATAATTTCTTACAGCATTCATTTAATACAATATTACATTTTTATTTGTCCGATCAGTAGTTACAATATTGTATCCATTTTTCTACATTACTTGGTGTCAGAATTATTCTAGCCTAGCCTTTTAGTGGCGATTACATGTAGATATGTCTTTAACAGTTGTTCGTTTACTAAATGAAGAGTGATTAACACAATACGTAATATATCTCAGTATTATAGCAGTAGGCTCTGTTGTTGTAATAATTGAGGACTCGAAATTAATTCATCAATTCAACAATGTCTTCCCTTATTTAAATGTTCCTTCAATTTCTTTCGTTCTTATTGGCCTTTCTAACATTGGTCTTCACCCAAGCAAGTAAAAATAAGTAAGTAGTGCTAAGGGATGTGCAACAGAGAAGGTAAGTGGTTCAAAATGCGAATGAAATGAAGAATGAAATTAGCACCTCTTTCATCATCTGCTGCAGTGGCGTAGAGGTAGTGCCATGGGGCGTGCAACAGAGAAGGTAAGTGGTTCAAGATGCGGTTCTGTACGGATGAATTTTAATACTTTTCAAGCTAATTAAATAGTTAGGATGAAATAAGAATGAAATTAGCACCTCTTTCCTCATCTGCTGCAATAGCGTGGAGGTAATGCCGTGGGGTGTGCAATAGAGAAGGTAAGTAGTTCAAGATGCGGTTCTGTACGGATGAATTTTAATACTTTTCAAGCTAATTAAATAGTTAGGACGAAATAAGAATGAAATTAGCACCTCTTTCCTCATCTGCTGCAATAGCGTGGAGGTAATGCCGTGGGGTGTGCAACAGAGAAGGTAAGTGGTTCAAGATGCGGTTCTGTACGGATGAATTTTAATACTTTTCAAGCTAATTAAATAGTTAGGATGAAGTAAGAATGAAATTAGCACCTCTTTCATCATCTGTTGCAGTGGCGTAGATGTCGTGCCGTGGGGTGTGCAACAGAGAAGGTAAGTGGTTCAAGATGCGGTTCTGTAAGGATGAATTTTAATACTTTTCAAGCTAATTAAATAGTTAGGATGAAATAAGAATGAAATTAGCACCTCTTTCATCATCTGCTGCAGTGGCGTAGAGGTAGTGCCATGGGGTGTGCAACAGAGAAGGTAAGTGGTTCGGTATGAAGTGAAGGTAAGTCAATTTACATTGATATAAGCGTAATTATCATTTATCCATGATTACTAAATGTTTAACTTACTTTCGATCATTCTCGCGTAAAGTAAATGGTAAATTATCGCGAAAACACAACAAAGCGAGGTTGAAGACCAGAGGAGGCATGACGCACGTGGTTGAATTGAGCAAGGGGACGTTGTTCGATGCGTAAAAATCAAGGGGAGGATAAATTCACTTTGCGTGTTCTCTAGAGGTGTTTTCTTGTAACAAAAAGTTGATCCGCCTCCCCTTAGATTTTTATGCGGCAGGGTATGACCCCTTGCAAGTAAGGCCATTTGCGCGATGTCCCATTACTGTTATGCTCCACTATCACTACGTTGCTAGTCTAATATCAGCGTTCTGGTAGATAAACTGTCCCTAACTGTTTTTACGGCTCGAACTTTTCCTTACTACGCAATCCGACAACTAAACTTCACTCCTTATCATTACTACTTATCTAATTTACTTACCATCATTACTTATCTAATTTATTTAATTATCTATTTTGTGGTAGTCAATGCAGCTAACATTGTTTGTCAATTTAAATGACTTACGTGGCTCTTGAACCACTTACCTGGTCGGTGCACATCCCGTAGCACTACCTCCACGCTACTGCAACCGATGATCGAAATAATGCAAATGTCAATGTCATTCCATTCTAAATGCTTCAGTTGATTTAAATGTAATAAATTAATTTCTCAAGTAATGCAATTTGCACCACTTACTTTCTCCGTTGCACACCCCATGGCACTACCTCTACGCTATTGCAACAAATGATGAAAGAGGTGCTAATTTTATTTCAACTATTTAATTAGCTTGAAAAGTATTAAAATTCATCCGTACAGAAGCGCATCTTGAACCACTTACCTTCTCTGTTACACACCCATGGCACCACCTCCACGCCACAGCAACAGATGACGAAAGAGGTGCTAATTTCATTCTTATTTCATTCTCATTATTTAATTAGCCTAAATTTCGCGTGATAAAATCCGTTCCATCTCGTGTTAGTAGTATTGAAAATTACATGTTGATAACCTGATAAATAAGAACTTGGACGCTGTTGAATAGTTCACTAACTTGAAGTAATGGTTCCAAAAAATAAGCTCCTAGAGCAAATCACAATCTGACAGAAATTAACTTAAAAAAGAAAGGTCGCCATGTAACAGCATTATTTTTTAAATTTCAAATGCATAGCTCATGTATTAACATCACTGTAATATAAAGTACCACTTTATAATAGAGTAGAAGTGAAGTGAGTTCAATTCATTTTCAGTGGTAACATATCTTCGCTACATTATTAAAAAGTAAATGGTCTCATGTTTATGCAGATTTACCAACAAATTTAACAGCAGAATGGTAGAAAATACATCAATATAAAAAAATATATAGCGGAACAACAAATAGAAAAGCTCTGAACAAAGCTCTTAAGCCATAGAGCATGAATTTTCAAAAAGTACAATAATTTACACTTACAAAAAATAACTATGAAAATAGGAGCTTTGTTTATAAAATCTGCACTAAAGCACCAAATATATTGTAGCGTCTACTACATCTTTGCATCAGGAAAATATGCTATCTGTTATACTTTTATAAGAAACCTCAGTTCTGAAGAAACATATTAAGGATGTTTCAAAACATCTTCAATGTTTTCCAAAGGCATACTTAATACTGGCATTACTCTTACATAAGATAGAAAATTTGTTAATTGGTTTTAATTACCAACCATACCACAAACCAGGTAATTGTGAAAAACTTAAGACTTTTGATTATTGTGCCCCAATGGTCTCTGCTGCTACATTGTTTAAGGCATGCATATCTTTATGTTCTCCACACTCTCCACGTTCTCCACGCTGTCCACGTTCTCCACACTGTCCACGTTCTCCACGCTGTCCACATTCTCCACACTGTCCACATTCTCCACACTATTCACATAATCTCTCCATACTCCCCACCATCCCATATATTTAAATATGAGTATATAGTCATATAGACTTCAAGTTCACTCCATTGCCTATATGCTATGATATTCCCCACATTTCCACATTGCCATGGAAAAATAAGAACTTTAAAGGCCCAGGGCCTGGGCCACACGAATACTCACCCTGGCGCTTAGGCCATATGCGCATACGTGTGAAAGATTGGCAGAGGTTCGCGCATTTTCGTGCCTGAGCCATCGAGGAATATCTTCGTGTTGAAATGTCTAACCAATTATTATGCAATGACATTATTTTTACATCTTTGCAAAAAGCCAATAAAACGATATGATGGCATTTCTGGCAAAAATGTGAGTGAAAATGACGTCTTAAAATAATACTTGCGGTCAAAATTTCCAAGGGCACATCTCGCATATTCTCCCACCTTAATAACATATTCAAAAATTCAAGGTTACCAACTGTGTTATATCGTTTGAAAAATACGCTGTGAATTTTGGAAAACGTTAAGCCATTTGTTTCATTTCAGCAGATTAAAAACAAACAAAAAAGAATATTTTGCAAAATGAAATGCAGAGGAGTGGCAACTTTCGATCTTTCTGGTTGTCGCATCTAAATCACAAATGGACACAAACCGAAAACTTTCCGCACGAAGAACAGTTAGAGGTATATACTTCCATACTCAAACCATTGTCGATCTCCACCATTAAAAGCGTGGGAAATAATTTCAGCTTTTTATTAAACTTAAGCCAAAAACTCAAAATTCTACATTATTCATGAAGTTAATAACTTCTTGCGACAAATTTTCAAAAAACGCCATTAAGAGATCGCCCGCTCCCCTTGGCACGAGCAATCTAACGTGCTCACGCTAGTGTGCAGATTAGCATATAACCTCGCATTGAATTTCATAAGTAGATGTTTTGACGTTATGTTGCTTTAGTCGATTGAAGAGAGCCTCTCTCAGAGTGCGTTGCATTTGGTCTGAGCAAAAACCTTTAAAAACAATATACAGTATCCACAAGACAAACGGGCTATCGGTGGAAAAAGAAACGAAGCCAGGGAAAGGGCTGGGCTAAATTTCTCTGGTGGAAGTAATTGCTCACCTTCGAATTTGCAGCTCAGTAACAAATATCTAATGCAGTACGAAATATTGCATGATAAATCATGTGACTGCATGTTAGCTTTACTTGGTATTGCCTGAATCATAAATTCCGAATGCGCAATGAGCGTTGACCTTACCCTTGCCACACCCATCAATAAATGACGTGCGTCACATAGAAATTCGAAAAAAGGTTATATTTGAAGCAAGAAAATGATTAAAGTTATGCGCCTGCAACTATCTATTGGGAATCGTAAAAAATGGCACAAACATCCATTCTTTACTGATGGTGAAAATTAATATATATCACAACAAATATAGAAAAAAAGGGAGTCCACTAAAAATTCAACTGTTGTTAAGTTTTTTGAGTGTATGGAGGGGATCGCTTGTTGTAGCCAGAATATTGCATTTTACTCAAGTAAATTTAAAACCAAGCAGCATATAATTCTGATGTTGTACAGCTGCGAAGCACAACGAAAGTATGAAATAAATATTCGAAATAAAGATAGAACGAAATATTGTTGCTCTAATAAACAGGGAATGTACTGTCGATCTTGGCACTCCAAGCAGCTAATCCTCCAGAAATATCCTTCACAATTAAGCTACTGTCACACCCCTGCTTTTCTAGACCATTTTTGAGCTGTAATACGGCCATCTGCGAATCATTGCCTTGTCTACAAATCACGTAAACTACAAAGAAAATGAAATAAAAATGATTTTTAACATCTGAGTTTTCATAATATTATTAAAATGAACTTATTTTTAAAACCCCAGTCTAGGTTTCAGCTGATAATAAAATTTAACTTTCACTTCATATCAGCTTGGAATCGAGTGCATCAAGGTTGATATTTGTATTTCAAGTAAGGTTTCCTTAAAATTACGCTCTTTAATTTCTTACATGTTGTTCATGCAATAATGTTATTCACCAGTACCCTGGCGCTTATACGTTCATAGAGGGAATACGGTATTTACCAACCAACATAAAACGAAAAGTTTCAGTGTTTCAATGTGAGACTGATTAAAAATTCACGTGAAGGAGAGAGCTTGTAAATTGTAAAATCACGATTCCCTTTTAGGCCTCCAGGAATTCGACATAATAACGAAAGTATATGACTGTCGTATTAAGTTCCGTAAATAACATACCCGGTTGAGAACAGCTCTGGAAAGTTCTCAATAAATTATCAACCTCATTCGTATCAGAAAACCTAGATATGGGAAAATCTATAAAGTTAAGGAAACTAGTCATCAAAGCAACAAAATTATAGAAAATAGCTACTTAATTCGAGTTTACCAACTTCCATGTTATTACAGCATTAACAACATAGTGCAAGGATACTTTTTGCTTGAGCAAAGGAGCAGATATCGAATTCAACTTCTGGCCTGACATCAATAAGAAGGTGTTCTTCACGTTGGTCAACAATGTTCTTGTATTGCTGCAAAAAGACGGAAATTTGTGATGTCATTGTTGCTTTGAATGTTGCAATAGCAATTAGCAAACTGCGAATTTCAAATCATAAACATAGATCTTAAACAAGAATCTAAAAAATTTACATGCGTACTTCAACTGATATTCTTTCATCCTTTGATAACAGAGAAATAGAAACACACTGAAAAAGAAAGGATTTGTATAAAAAAGCATTTAAAACAAAAACTGCAAAAACCAAAATCATCAACGCACCATGGGCATGGCTCTTGTAATTTTTGTTGTTCATTAGCGCCAAAGCACGACAACGCGACATAAAACATTGATGCCTAATAACTTACGATGAATTAGATGTATTAACTAACATCGTGATAAAGTATGAAGCATGAGAAGTTTTCGTCAAATTCGATGGCTGCCATTTTAACCTGAATCCCATATATTTCGTAATGGTATAGCAAAAACTGCGAAAAGGTTTATTCCTTACCTTATCAGTAGCAGATGCTCCACACAATGCTTCATAATCTTGCAATGTCGAAATTGATGGCTTTAACCCACAAACAGGACAGTCTTCCTTTTTACTCCGAAGTCTAACAATTCTAATCTCGCCACTCAGTCCATCGAATACAAGTAATTTCTTGTAATAAGCAGCTAAAACAAAACAAATTACAACCTGTTCAAAAATAACTAAGGCTTAGAATTCACAGTGTAGTCACTTTCCCAACAACATAAAATGTACTCTACTCTCGCACGATCACTGGATTTATCTAGATCGATCGATGAAATCATGAAAATTGCCTCAATTTTTACCAAATACAGGTATTGAGAAAAATGTTTTATTGCAATCTGAAATGAATATAACAGACCAAGTTTCGTTCGTTCCGGCATCCAACTCAGGTAGTTAGGCAAAAAAACTAGTCAAATTGTGAGTATATTTTTTGCCAAAGAAGTTCGCTATTGAAGGCCGTTTGGTATTTATATATAGTTATGTAAATTTTCTTGCTTAGGCCTTGGGCCACTTCTGGACGCCATTTTGCACCAGATGGTGCGTAACCTTTGCCCAGTAAGTGTATTTTCATATGTAGAAGACATGCAGGTATGACAAACTATGCAATAAACCATGTGGATGGTGGTGCGTCGCGTCAGGTCATGCATGCAGAACACCAACAAAATTACTCACAAACACATTCAGAATTGTACATAAATACTAAACGTAAAAATGCCAAGCGTTTCTCCACGACATCAATGTGGCTTATCGACAGGCCTTAAGTCGGTCTTACTGTTTGTGACAAAAGTGTACACGGGCCTACCACGTAGCTAACTGGTGCCAATTAAGGCACAGGTATCGCGCGGAAGGCACAATTGGTTCACATTCTAATTGCAGTTAGTTAAAAACTTCAACTTACGTTTAATTCCAGATAAAATTTTGATAGTTTCCAGCGCCTGAAGGGACCCGATCATGCCAGTAACTAAACAAGAAAAGTGATTTCAAATTAAGAAGGAGAAAGGGAGCATGGTATGCAATATTTATGTCAGTAACAAAATTTGCTGAGAACGATTAATGTTAAATCTCGACATATGAAAGTTCACGAGAATCTGTTCAGTGATGTCTGACATGTATGAGTAACAACGGAAGGCAAAACAATGACATGTAGCAACCAGAATAGGGCAATATGAAAAGCTACAAGTAAGGAGCAACATCTTCAACAACATCATCAAAAGCTACAAGTAAGTGTCAGGGATGGCCGAGTGGTTAGATCACTCAACCCTTGTTCAAAGGGTAACTAAACCAATACCTTACGAAGATAGTAAGCGTATTTGCCTATCAATTAATGAATCAAAACATCCAGGATAAAAAATGTGATTCAATGAAAAATTATGGCCGCATACTACAGGAATGCTCCTAGCGCTCATGTTATCGGGAAGATTGACATTCGCGAAAGTGGCTGGTTGAAAAATAACAAATGGTTCTTGATTTTTAATTTCATTCTGGTACCATGGGTAAAAAATTCACGAAGGCACACGAGCTTATTATAATAGAGAAAAAAGTAAGTAAGTAAGTACGAATATTTATACTGGATAGCCACTTCAGCTTTGATAGCTGTTATCAATGTGGGTCCAGTTGGTATAAACCCTTACCCCCAGAAATTCTGGGTACTCATTTACCGACCTCGGAAGGATGGACAGCTGAGTTGGCTGACGGCTTGTAGTTCGTGATTCCGACCATACGTGGATTTGAACCAGTGAAGGGATTACCTCCAAAGGATCAAGCCCAGCGTCTTAGAAGACGGGAACGTAGATTTGAAAACATCCGCAAATCAGCAGGCAAACTACCGAACCACAAGTTTCAAATAGTGAAAATAAAGAGTCAGATTGTACGTTAGCTAAAGATAGAGACTACTTTGTAGGTAAGCAATATGGGAAATCGGAAGAGAAGAATTGGGAAGAACATTACCAGGCATTCATGCTCGAAAGATATTAGCCATATATCCATGTAATAGAAAGATGCTTTGTGTAATGAAAATAAAATAATGCTTCATGAATAAACACAGCCAACAGAAAAGAACCTGTCAAAATACAAGAATATGGAACACAATCGTCTGGGTTGAAGCTGCGTGGAGGACCTGCAACCTCAGAATTAGGATGCGCCATTGTCTGGCATACATTTCTTGCATTTTCACATTCCAAACGCTAAAGAAAGAAACTTAAAGGGCTACTCCCACCATATTTTTTTATTTCATTTATGGGTAAACCTCAATTTCTGAAACAAAAGATTATTGTGTTATAGAGAGTATATCCCTACTTCCAATTGGCTGTGGTTCCATGGTGATTGGCAATGGATAACAGAAATAGCACGTGTTCAAATATTCCTTGCCATGCGTCCAGTGTGAGCGTCACAGCATTGTGATATCCTGTGTTTTCATTTCTGCGTGGTGCGCTCTATCATGCCGCACGGTGTCATGTAACAGTTCTATGGGTAGGGCTGGGGAAAATGGCAGCTAAATAAGTAGGAAAGGAAATATTCTCTTACTATTGAAGCTATACTATAATATCAAACGCACTCTCCTTCTACCTTACATATGTGATTAAATTCGTGGAGACTGAGGATGCCTAATCAAAGTTGTTGTGTTGGTGGCTGTACTAACAAATCGTGGCGTAAAGATGAGTTAACCGTAAGGAGACATGTAGAGAAGCTTGTATTCCATGCATTTCCCACAAACGAGGGCGTACGAAAATTATGGATTAAGCAAGTAAGCAAAGGTCTGAAAAACTATGAATTCAGAAAAGGGATGCTCGTTTGTTGAAACCAATTTAAGTTGGGAAGCCACTTGGCAACTTCAATTACCCAGCAATGTACCTAACACAGCGCGACGCAGAAACGAAAAAGACACCAGTGAAGAGAAAAGATCTCGGCAAGCCACTTTTCGAAGAAACAAGCTTGCGTCGAAGCCCAAGAAGAAGACCGATAACTATGCTCTTTGCTAATACAGAACAACACATACCGAAGACTTTGGATGAGTTTGTGTTTAATTTAGGGCCGAAATATCAACTGCAACAAATTACAAGAGATTACAAAGTGCAGTTCTATACCGGCTTAGAGGGAGCAAAAATTTTAAGCTAGTTTTCGACCATTTGTTACCGGTCGCTTGTCGCATGCAATATTGGAAAGGGCAAGCTCAGACAGAGAGAGAGCAGCAGAAAAGTTTATGTGAAGCAGAGGAATCATTAATGCAGGCAAGTGAAGAAACATTTAGATGTTTTAAGAAACGCCCTGGCCCGAAGAGAAAGCTTTCTCTTGAGTTGGAGTTATTGATGGTCATGATGCCCTTGAAATGTAACTTGAAAATTCAAGACCTTGCATATCGCTTTGATGTTGATATTGGGCTGGTGACAACTGTTGTTTTTACATAGGTGCGTTGCGTTAGAATTGAAGCCACTAAACAAATGGCCAGATAGAGCTGCAATTCGAAGTTACATGCCTGATAGATTTCGAAATTTTATCCCAAATGCAGAGTGATAATTGATTCCACAGAAATCTTTTTAGAAACATCATCCTGTCTGCAGTTTGCAGCAACTTGTTGGAGCCAGGACAAGCATCATCACACCATCATGTTTCTCGTTGGTATAACTCCAAATGGAGCTATTTACTTCGTGTCCGATTGCTATGGCGGAAGAGCATCAGACATTTTCATATCGGAAAACTGCGGTTTTGCAAGTGACCTTCCCCCCAATGACCAGGTAATGGCAGGTAGAGGGTTCAAGATAAAAGACTATTTGGCATACTACCAATGTACTCTAATAATACCGCCATCCACTCGAGGTAACTCTCAAATGAACAAGTCAGCTGTTGCGCGAACCTCCCAAGTTGCCAAGCTGAGAATTTTCATGGAGAAAGCAACTAGAAGAATGAAGGAATATAACATACTCAAGAACGAGCTTCCGATTACTCTTCTGCCGATTTGTGACGATATTGTTACTGTCTGTGCAGCATTAACGAATTTGAATTTCTTATATTTCTTATACGAATTTCTTATATACAGTTAAAAAGACTAGAATATATAATCGGAATATAAATTTTATTCGAAGACTATAATTTTACCAAGTTGTAGAAGTCAGAAAAATTACTAATTAGTTTGTTAACTCGCTACACAATACATATAAAGTCGTTTTCGGGTGCTGAGTTCACATTAGTGCAAATCCAATGTAGCCATAGCTTGCAAATTTTGCATTCCACACTGTTTTGTTCCGTGTCTTCAAATTCACCATCTTCCAAGCAAGACTTGTTGCATACAGGGCTTACAAATGAATACGTTATCTAGTGATGCACGAATAAATGGGAAGAATTTACTCACCAGTAAGCCTGAATCCAAAAGTCGCCCATTGCGATGTTTTTTTACCACCGATTCAGCAAACGCCTTTCTTGCATCTACTTCGTGCTTTCTACCGTATTCAACTGCCGGGACTGAGCCTACATCTCGCTCTTTAATAATTCGTACAAGAAGGGGCGTAACTGAAACTGGCTTGCCTCTGGCCTTGCTGATCGAATCCATCCTCGTGGAGACATCTTTGATTTTTGTGCCAGTAATACACCCTATTCTCTGTTCTTTCCATACTTTGGAATCAGCCTGCAATCTTGTCACTCTCTCCAAATCGTCCAACTGGCTCTCACTAAATGAAAGTTCATTCATTAATCATCTGATCAAATTTCGTTCATCTGCATCAGTATGTTTTTCAGTGATTCTCTCTGCAATCTGTGTTAAAGTGTCCGGACAACCATATTTTTGTGAGGGTACTTCGCATTTTAAAACAACTGCTGTTGGTTGTTGTTCTCTCAGCTGCATTGTAAAAATTTGAATCCGTGAATCCTCCCCTCCTCTCATTTCGGCTGGCCGTGGGTCAAATGATAGCTTTAAATCTGTTTGTAATATTCGCTTTTTGTTTCTTTTTGTCACATCAAGCTTTTTTATTGCTAAATTTTTTATTTTTGCTACCTCAACTCTGTCTGTGTGCTACTGTTCCAAGCACATGCCTTCACGGTGCAAACTGGGTCTATAAACCCTTTGCTATTGGCAAATTCAACCTTATATAAAATTGCGACAACGTGGTTGCAGCACTGCGCAAATCCGGCAGTACATGCAATAGCCGCAAATAACACCGCCGATCTTTAAGCATGACAACCACGCCTGTTTTGGATCTTCGCGCAACTTCTGTGAAGGTGTTACCTTTGCCTTCAGTAAAACTTTACCACCAGATAAAGCATACACAAATATTTTATGGACTAATCCGCTCATGAAGTAAGAGTAGGGTTTTCGGGCTTTATATTGTCCGATGTACTCAGTCTCAAAAGCTTTTTTGGTGATGACGTAAGAAAATACCTTGCCAATGTTAACGTTCGGCCACAGAGACACATCTTAAGTCAAACAGTATCTTCTAATTGTAACGGACCAGGAACTTCATTATCATTGATCATCTTCGAATAGCTTTTGTTCAAGTTCAGTAAGGTCCTTTCTAATGGGAGTTTTCTTCTCGAAGGCAACTAATGCTCTTGCAACCAACTCTAATTCATTTCCTTCTTGCAACAAACCACGAACAGCAAGATAGTACTTCAGTTCTTGTACTGTCCACTCAAGAAAATCAGCTGAAGTCACGTACGTTAGTTTCCATTACGAATTTCAAACAAGTTAAAGTGATTTCTGTTTACCAAAGCCAATTATTCTCAAATGATGTCTAAAGAAAGAGTGTCTGCTATTATAGTATAGCTTCAATAGTAAGAGAATATCTCCTTTTCCGCTTAATTGACGGTCATTTTCCCCAGCCCTACCCAGAAAACTGTTACATGACACCGTGCGGCATGATAGAGCGCACCACGCAAAAATGAAAACACAGGATATCACAATGTCGTGACGCACACACTGGACGCATGGCAAGGAATCTTTGAACACGTGAATCACCATGGAACCACCGCCAATTGGAGGTAGGGATATACTCTCTATAACACAATAATCTTTTGTTTCAGAAATTGAGGTTTAGCGGGTTATCCGAAGGTTTTTTTGGGGGAACTTTTGACTAGGCCCGATTGTGGTGCTCCGAAGAATCGATGAAAACAAAGAGTAAAATCACTTCCTGACCTTTTTTAATTTACTAATATCAATTGAATAATAATTTCCCAACATGATGGTAAATTAATATCAAGCAATCGCATCTAATAAGTAGCCTAATAAATGGTAATAAAGCATGAGAAGTTTCCGTCGCAGTCAGTGGCTGCCATTTTGGCCTAAATCCACCTATTTCATAATGGTAGCAAAAACCGTGAAAAGGCTTATTCCAGTTAACTCTATATAAGAAGTCTGGAACGATAACTCTATTATTCTCGGCTGCCCGTGACTGTGTCACTTTTTTGTATTTGATGCGCGCGCATTGCACGTATAAAACTGGAAATTATAATGGAGACCTATTGTTCTGCAGCTATTTTTTACGGATTTATTTCATTTTCATCAAAGTTGATATTTTTACCTCAATGAAATAAAGGAATCATGTGATGGTAAGATTTATTTTATCGTTTCCGATTTAGAAATAATAATGTCAAGGAAGGAGATCGTTGTAAAAAGGCTATTTTGCAGTGGCGGCAACTTCGGCCTAAGTAAAAATGCTGAGAAATACCACAGAAAATGACTCGTAAAATGCAGCGTATAATCGCACACAGCAGCAATAATGACGCGTGGTATTTTATCAAGGGTGCAATACCACACTCCCGAGAAAATCCCCGTTAAATGTAGCATTTCACCGGGGTATTTCACAATAAAATAACAGCATGACACACTCGAGCTAAATAGAGTTATCGTTCCAGAGTTCTTATATAGAGTTCACAGGCTTACTCACATTGAACTTGTGAAATCTTCGATCTCTGGACATTAATGTTTACACTCCTGGAAGGGATTTTCTAGTTTTTCTACACAGCTATGACCATAACTACACTTTAATTCAATAGATTTTGAATTCATATTGTTGTTTAAAACCATCCCGCACCACTGAAGACTGTATGTGAAGCTCGCTCGAGACTGCGACGATGAGGTCGAAAAACCCGCGGCTTGCAGCATAAGCGTGAGCAAATCATCCTCATTTGTGTGAAAAACTCACGCTTTTCACGATAAACGAGGCATCAACAGATTCCTTAGATCCTGAACTAGTTCAAGGCACGGTTTAATTTTTTAAATACGACTTGGTTTTGACTATAGATATGCAAAACGTTTTCGTGCGAGCTTTAGTACTGAACACAATAAAGTGCGTCATACCGGCCTCGTCCCAGTTTTCTTTTTGCCCGACTTTTTTCTGGAATGTGCATGCTTGGAGGCGTAAAAAAGGGTGTTAATGAGCGAATTTAAACATTTAAAAACTGTAGTACCTGCTTTTACGCCAAAACCACCCAAAAATAGAATAAAAAGATATGGTGGGAGTAGCCCTTTAAAATAGATCTTGTTCTCTGTGGTTCCTAAAATCTTCAAGAATATGAGAACTGCCAAATGAATTATTGGCTCTTTGGCAGCAATGAAAGTTGTGTCTTGTAAAATTAGTAGCGTTTTTATACTTCACAACACGAGATAAGTTATGTTGTAAAGTATAAAAGCTTACAAAAAAAAATAATTGATATAATAAAAGGCTGTTACGGTGGTGTAGCCTAGTGGTTAAGGCGCTGGGCTTGATCCTTTAGAGGCGATGCCTTCACTGGTTCAAACGCACGTATGGTCGGAACCACGAACTACAAGCCGTCAGCCAACTCAGCTGTCCATCCTTCCAAGGTCGGTAAATGAGTACCCAGAATTTCTGGGGGTAAGGGTTTATACCAACTGGACCCACATTGATAACAGCTATCACAGCTGAAGTGGCTATCCAGTATAAATATTCGTACTTAAAAGGCTGTCTGGACGGAAGTGCACTATAAAATAAATAGAAAATTTGAACAAGCCGTCATGAACCTTAACAATACGTTTACCTGCTCCTATGACTCCTCCATCTGAACAATTCGTAACAGATTCAGCTGGTGGTGGCTTCGGATAAAGGCATCGATAACAAGGTCCATCTTTGTAGTTATATATCGTAAGCTAAACAATGGCAAAAAAATTATTAACAATAATAAATGAAAACTAAAACTATAAAACAGGAATGCAATTTGTTACATCCACATCGTCTTGAAATCACTATGATAGCAGTTTGGAAAAAATTGAAGCTAATACGCACCTGTCCTTCGAATCTCAAAGCGCTTCCTGACACCAACACTTTACGTGAGAGTACACAGGCGTCATTTACAAGATATCTGAAATAGGATAAAACGAATTTTAGTTATCCAGCAAAATCAGCAAAACAGTCTCCAACAGTCACTACTCAATGGAAATATGAACAATTAAAAAGTTGCAAACAAAATATCAAATACCTCGTTGTGACATTATCGGAAGCGTCAATAACAATGTCATATATGGTTTTCAGTAAAGGACTGTCTCAATGTAAGATGTTTTAATTTCTAATAAGAGAAGTTAATTCTCCCAGGTTATTTCGTTTTTTTATTTAACAATTAAAGAATTTTTCTTCAGGAGATTACCCGGCACGCAACATTAAATGTCTGACCTAGAAAAAGGATACCCTTCAATGATTTCAAGGGCTTTAGCACTATCCAATGCCATATGATATTCAATGCAGTGAACAGATGAATTTAACCTGGAAATATACATGAACAATAAACAGACTTGCAAAAAATAGAAGATTGAAGAGTAGAAAATATTTATGAGCATAAATATTTTCCATTTTAAAACACAACAAATTAAACACTTCAAATCCAATGTTAACAAAAGTAAGATAGCATAGAGCTACTCAATAACCTCTAATCACATTCAAGAACAGAGTAAAAAGTAAAACACCATTTAAATTCAGTGTCACTTAGCAAGGTAGCTTGCTTTATTATTACTTTTAATTTTGCTGGAATTTTGCCAGGTCTGCGAAGTACTGTCGACGAGTGAACCCATTTTGAGTGCTTTCTGAAGAGAAAATCTAAGTAAATTTTAAACTCAATCCCATGCGTGTTTGTCGAAAAATGGCCTCCAAGAGTGATGACGTCATAAGCAGGAGAATCGTCTGTTCATAGGGATTTTAAGGGAAAACGTTTTCAGCAAAAAAATTATGAAGGGATATACCCTAAGCATCACCAGCCATGATATGCCATGATACTGTGGACGAGTGAAGATTTGTGGATGAGAGACCTGGCCACTTACCAACCAGCGGAAAGAGAAACTGGCCGTTATCCAAAGAGCATGGAAGGGGCAATTGTGAACGTCACAAGAAAAGATAAGATCAGGAAAGAAGACTTGAGATCAAGATCAAAAGTGAAGGATGACATCCAGAAAGCAACAGAAACCAAAGACCACCGGACAGGATATCTAGCCCAAATGGGAATGAACAATGGGTGAAGAACTCAAAGGAACCTTGAGGTGACTCACGACAGATGGCTTTTATTTCGCTGTATTATCCAGAAAGTGAAGAAAATAATATCAAATTAAAGACAAACGTTGCGAGGCTAAAATTTGAGCTTGGGCAAAACTGAATAACTAATTTGATTGAATATTCACGTTTTTTAACTCCTGGACATAAAATACCCTGGATTTAATTTTCAGGATTGAACGCAGCAAATTCAAAAAAACATTTGTTTTGAGACCACTCAAGCAATCATTTTGACTTCAATTTACGATCTTGTTTCATCAAAGTTAAAAAATTTTCATTTCCCAAAACAAAAGTGAAATACTATAATTGTTGTATTAGTTGTATAAGCATTACAGCCAGAAAACGTTCTTCTTTTCACCTGAAGCTTCCAGCGAGTCAAAAATGCTCGGACGCCGTGCGTGATCGTGCGGTTCCGCCCTGCCACAGGGTGCCCAGCATCTAGTATCGTACGTCATGTTGTTTGTTGTTTCAACGAGTTTACATTTTATCCAATGAAAAACTTGCAAAGTGATATCATACTTGATAGCCTCACTTCAAATCAAAAGTGAACGTTTGAATCTGAGGCATATACCTTATATGGGCAAAGTAAACAGAAACACAGACACTGACACAGAACACAACATTTTTCCCCATTCACCAACATCTACCCGCTTGCGCATGCGCGTCGCGAATCAAACAGCTGGATGGACTCCACGGGACAGAAAAATAGCAAGGGGAGGAAGACAAAAGAAAAGGTGGACAGATGACATCGAGCGGAAGGCGGCGGCACGTGGACTCGGAGAGCACAAGACCGTATTGAGTGGAGGAAGTTGTTGAGGCAATCCGCCAGCAGTGGCGTCAAAGGCTGATGATGACAATGATGATATCCTAAGCTAATTAGAACTCCAACCATTGCATGCCCTGTGGTTCACAAAAGCGTAATTTCATGTTGACAACAATTGCACGCTTCCTTGATAACTTTTTATACAACCTTCAAATTGTATTTAAAGCGTTAACTCTCATTATACTTTCAAGGTATTCCTTCTTGTATTGTGTATTTTTTCCTATAACCAAGACAGAAATCCTTCCACCACTGAGCAACATGCACTTGCGTAGCCTGGCAAGACGTCTCCAAATGTGACCACTAAAGCCTGGTTTTCATTTGTTGTAATTCGTCGCTGAATGTCGTAGACCATTCTTGGCAGAAAATGCGAGAAATTTATTTTGGTCCTAGTCCGCCATTTTGTTTCTAAAACCTTGTGATTAAACCGAAGCCCTTCAAGCCTGAAACCAAAGAGTTGTCACACATTATCACGGAAGTCCGGTTTCATTCAAATCTTCATTCTCAGACGATAGCAGATAGTCTGAGAAGATCATCAAAATCCAAATTGTTTTGAATTTCTGTAAAACTCTGCAACTGTCGCAGATGCGTCAATCCATGCTGGTTTTCATATGAGCCAGATAGTGGGCGACGAATTACAACAAATAAAAGCCAGGCTTCACTGAATCGCTGTTTTGTACCCGGAAAAAATGCAGAATCGTAAAAGGGCCTGATGGTCGCAGTTAATTACAACTTGTTTACGTTGTGAGGAGTCACCCGAAAGAGAACATGCGATGCGAATAGCAAAAAACTCATGCCAAGGGGAATTTCGTTGGGAATTTCGGAAGATTTCGTGGGAACGTTTGATGGGCTTTAAAACCAATCTTTCAAATATCGTGCCTGACCGTGCCAGAAGCCAGAAAATTCACTGAAAGTCCCCCTACAGATGTTTCTATTGTCTAAAACTATAGATTTCAGCCCGCTTATATTTTGTCGATATGACAAGTAGTTCTGAGTTACGAGGCAAATAGCACAACTTCTCCATAGTTAACTGTTAAGACTGGGGTGAGTCTACTATGACACTGTAGTAGAAACCCTGTTTTCTTCCCATACTGAAGCAACAAATTTGACATCGATTTGTTGTTTCAGTATGGGAATCATCAGTATGGGTTCGTTATTTGCTTTTTTCACTTTGATTATTAGTGACTGGATGGCGCATAATGGATTGAGATGTTTGAAGGCTATTGTCCAGAGGTTCAGTTTGTAGAAAATTCGGGGGATTTTATTGTCTCGGAGGAGGGCCTGCATGAGATTTAAGTTAAGTATAGTCCCAAGAAATTTTAAGGGTTTTGGAAGGGCCTTGTTTCTTATTGGGGGCTAGCGGGGGCACCAAGTATCTACAATCCGTAAGAATGGTGGTAAGACTGATTTGACAGTTGGTTCAATGATCAGGAATTTGTAACGTTCGGTGGCCAGAGAAGTCAACAAGAAAGACAACGTATTTAAGCTCTTTATTCTTCAATTACTAAATCAGATCTTGCAACTGAACTTAATTACATGAATACATGGAAGATCTGTACAATACATGATAAAAATGGTAAATACTACAGTGAAAAAACTACGCCAATGAAAGATACACAGTACACAACAGTTATTGCAAGACAGGAAATCAGCAGAAATAAATCACTTAGTAAAATTACAATAAACACTGGAATAAAATACAGGAAAAAATTACTAGTAAGATTAAAAAACTATAAAGTATCATGTGATGATCACACACGTGATATCTTCCCCTCCGTAATTGTTGCAATGCACTACAAATTCTCAAAAACACCGATGAATAACTTGGTGAAGGAGGGGTGGTCTGGCAGTAGGCTCATTAATCCCAACCTCTGAGTTGCGCAGGTCGCTACGTTTTGAAATGGTCATATCTAGGGCTTTAGATGCAGGATAAAAACTTGACCCTGATCCAGCTGGGTGGGGCATAACTTAATTTGGGTGTGGTGAGCTAGCTTAGTTTCCCCATTGCATGATCGAATTTTATAATTAACCCCAATTCTAGAAACTATTTCAAACAATCCAGTCCACTTCGTCCCCTATTTCCATTTCTTAGTGTGACGTAAACAATCACTGTGACCAACATTATACAGTTTCCAACCTTTGTGATCTTGGTTATGCGATGTTATTTGTCTATTTCTAGCTGTCTCAAGGTTTTCTGTTCTAACTGATTGGCTAACTGTATTGCTTTCTGTAATGATCGACTATAGTTGGACTGGCTATTTATATTTTGCAATGGTACGCTAAGTTCCACTTCTATAGGCATACGCGCAGGGAGTCCAAATACTAATTCATATGGTGAAAATCTCGTCGACTCTTATTTAGTAATGTTGTGTGCGAAAACAGCTTGATCTAACCAGCAATCCCAACTAGGCAGAAAATTATCCTGTACAAACTAACAAACTGGGTAACCTTCAATTTTAATGTTTCATATGAAAGCCAAGCTGTAAAGGATAAAAATATAGCCCATTGTTACATAATTTATACATTCATTTATGATTGCTGTAGGTGACAATATAATTATTTTTTGAATCGAATCGCGTGCTGCCTGCACGATAGAATGGAAAACACAACCATTTGAGGTTCTACTGGGATCGACTTTCGAAATGGTTATAAAGAGCGCTACGATAACTTTGATTTCAATAAAACTAGCAGTTATTGTGATTATAAAGAATGTATAAACATGCCTGGAAAGATACCACCAATCGTGAAGTTTAACGGGGACAATTTTATCAGCTTGAACAGTTGGGTGTTGCAGTTCAAAGCGCAGCATCAAGCACTGGGTGCTCAAAACGATTTGCTATCATGGAAAGATCATTTCATCGAACATTTTGGGTATGCACACAGAACTACAATTCAAGGGAATCGTACAAGATAATGAAAACAAACCGTTAACTTTCATCCCGTCAAATGCAGAAAATATCATTATAAAATATTGGCGAGAGGTTGTTCATGCAGATTCGGACAATTCGAGCACTAAGTGACAATAAATGAGATATATTTATTCAGAAAACTCCATTTTCCGTTCTTTTCATCAGAGATTTTTTGACCACGCCCAGCCACACCCACCACTAAATCATTTTGAGACAAGCAGATTCGGAAAGAGCATCAAATTTTACACCAGAAAAACACCATGAGCTATATTCCCCTTTGATATTCAATAAATTATGCCCATGCACCTGTCTATATAATTCTACACAAACCTATTCAAATTAGAATTGCCTAAATACAAAGGAGATCCACAGAAATGGAACGAATGGTGGGATGTTTTTGCTTCAGCGATACAGGACAATGGATTCCTCACACCTGAGTACAAGTTGAGGCATCTAGAAACCCTTCTTGAAGGGGAGGCAGCCGCAACATCTGGTTTAACCTTGATGTGCCATTGAGTTGCTGAAATTCAGATTCGAACAAGTACAAGTGGTGACAAATGCACACACAGAGGCCCTTTTAAAGCTGAATCAGGTTCCCTTCACGAAAGACATAAAATCACTTTGTAAGCTTTGCGACGAAATTCAAATCCATATTAGAAGTCTCAAATCATTGGGTGTGAATTCAGAGCAGTATGAAACTCTGTTAATAGTTGATTTGCTTGTTCGTTTTAGAGAGAAACGGATAGTTGTAATTGGAGATATAGAGAAGGCATTTCTGAACATTGAAGTACACCCCTGTGACGGAGATTGCCTGAGATTCATATGGGTAAAAGATGATAATGCATCAGACATTGAAAAGAAAGTTTATCGTTATAACGGAGCTGTTTTGGAGTTAATTCATCACCTTTCTTGCTCAATGTTGTTTTGCGCCACAACATTGAAAGTTTTAAGGAAGTCACAGAATTTGCCAGGAAAGTGGGTAAAGATTTTGTATGTAGATGATTTAGCAACAGGTGGAAGAAATGTTGCAGAAGTTGTTAGTTTGTATCATGATGTCAAGGATAGAATGTCGAAGAGGGAATTTCATCTAAGAAAATGGAAATCAAACTATCCTAACTATGGTAACTCAAAAAATAGGATGTGATGAACCAAAAAAGAAAAGTCCTTCTGATGAGACTTCCTGTGCCAAGGAAGTACTCGGATATGAGAATACACAGATAGGATACACAGACAAAACACAGGATACAATAGAAATAGATCGGAGAAAAGTTGACTAAGAGATCCATCTTGAGATGCATTCTGGACAGAATGACCATAGTACTCTATGTGAACGTGAATGTGAAAAGAAAGCTGAGTGTCAAATGAGAAGTCAAATGTTAAGTCCCAGGGCAGCTGCAGCGAGTGAGAGTGGTAACGTTATCTTACATATACGGTTCATCTTACATATACGGCCTGACATATCCGGTCCAAGCCAGAATAATGAAAACTATCAATGTTTATTATCAGGAGGACAAATTTCTGGGGGAGCTGGGGTGCTGATCTCGAATATGGCTACCTTTTGTCTATATTTTCAAATCTGGGGGCTTAATTTGGGGGCAACAACAAAGCAAAACAAGCACAATCTGTCTATACAAGGATCCCAGTTGCATAGACTATACAACTGGGCTCCTTATATCGGTAAATTCACAAGGAAAAGTCGATTTCTGATAAATACGGAATACAAGAAAGTGAATAATGAAAACAGACAACTTGAAATAGATTGTAGGCAAGTTACAGAGGAAAGGTTAATGGAGATGCTTCACGATAAGAAGGCATCGCAAATTGAAGCATTCGCCAAGTCATTAGGCGTTAGCTGTAAAGGAACAAAGTTAGAAATCTTACTACGCATACGCAACGGCATTGCAACCGATTGCGAAAAGTTTGATAAGGCATTCAAGAAAATGTGTGGCAAATCAGGTGGTTGGGTTTCAGCTGCATGTGAGCATGGCATAGTTTATGGGATCAAATTTGTTTAACAGCAGAAAGTCCACGAGACTATGTCGATATGTTGTTAGCGATGAAACATCAACCAAACATTTTTGCGTCATACTATCAGTCATGGCCGTGGTAGGACGTTCCTTCTGCGGTAGCTAATATGATTTGAGACTAATGAGCTAATAAAGCGGGAATGAGTTAATAAGTTATGCTGTGAAATAATTTTAAGGCGTTTTAGTTTTATTTCTGTAAGTTAATGTTAGGATAAAATTAATTTTGAGCTTACGTTGAATGGAAGAGCCGAGGAAAAGCAAACGGCCTAACACAAGATCTCAGAAAAGCATGGTCGAGCAACAGGTTGCCCTTGCACAAGTAAAAGAAATTATCGAGAACGCTTTGAAACCCATTAGAGATACTCTCGAAGAATTGCCAGATAAATCATTCTTGGACGATGCAGTCAATAAAGTGAAGGAGATTATTGATGGGAAGTTAGAAGAGCGCGACAACAAAATTAAAAGTCTTGAAGAAAGAATTGAAAAACTTGACAGTTCGCTTGCGGTAGTACAAAGACTGGAAAGCAAAATTGACAATGAGGAGCAATATAGCAGAAGGCAGTGCCTGCGTTTCAATAATGTTCCTCTTCCTGAGGAACATGAAAGCGAAGATTGCATGGAAAAGATAAAAGATATTCTGGAAGAGCTGGACTGCGGAGTTGGAATCGATTCTGTTGACAGGGCCCATAGAATCGGGCGGCGAATGGTTAGCAAAGACGGTAAAACTCAACAGCAAATTATTGCGCGTTTTTCCTCGTTCAGAGATCGAACCAAAGTTTATAGGAACAGAAAAAAGCTAGATAATATCAAGATAAGGTTGGATTTAACCAGAAACAGGCTTGGTACGCTAAAACAGGCTTCTGAATGGGTGAGAGATTGTGGTGAAGTAAGTTTTGTTTTTGCGGACATAAATTGTAATTTAGCAGCTAAAATGGTCAACGGTAAGTTCCTTTTTTTCACATCTCTTGACGAGTTGAAACAAAAAGTCAACTAGAAGAACTCTCAAAACTGTTAAATGCTTTCGTTTTGTTTCTTAGAATTGCTTTTTTTTTTTTTTTTTTTTTTTAAAACTAACTCTTTGTGTTTCTTGCAAATGATTTGTTGTTGTTATTTGAAATAGGTATCAGGTATTTTAGTAGGTATCTATCTATTGAGTTTAGAATTAACCCAACTAAATTCCCTACGTAATTTAAAATAGCGGTGTCCCAGCAATTTTCTTTTGATGAAATAAATACTAAATTTGTTCTATTAGTTTTGTATTTTAAGTTTTGCAAATCAATGATGCACAATCATTTCCGCGCGGTTTTGAATCAAATCGTGTGCTTTGAGATTAAACATAGAACTATCCCTTGGAGGTTTGAAATCATTTGTTCATTTGTGCCTCACAATGAATACAATGACGCTGAAAATTTATATTTCTCTTCGAAATTCATACAATACCTTGTTGGCAAATAAAACATTGTATTAAAAACATCAGATTGTTCTCTTTTCTATAAATGTTTTTGAAAGTTGAAATTGCAAATTCCCCTGAAAGCTCATTCTCAAATACCCTCATTGATGTCACGCAACAGATGCATCAGTGATTATAATTCTTTTAATCAAGTATTATTATTTTTCCTTTTTATTTCGTTATTTTTTGTTTGTAGTTATTGCCCTCTATTTTCCCAATGCTGCTGTTTGTCCAAGATCAAAAATCTCATTTTCAAAGCATTTTATTGCTTGTCTCCAGATACTGGGAATGACCAAGGAAATCAAATGTGCAGATGCCTGTAGGAATTAATCAGTGGCGTGCAGGTATCGCAGAATACCGAATTTATATTTTGTCAAAAATCCAAATTGGGCATGGGATACCGGTGGTTGAACTCTGTTTTGTTTTTTTACGGTACCTTGCCCACATGCTTTTGATTGCAAATTCATCTTTCATAATAAACTCGTACATGACTGTTGCGTCTTTGATTCTGATGTCGTTTTATTTAGAACCATCCAACTCATGCATAGAGGTTTCCAGGTACAGAAGGGGTCACTCTCTGAATCTTCCGAGCCCAGTTCGACTTTTTCTTTGTGCTCTATTTTTTACAACTGCAATAGAGTTTTTTCTGGCATCTAGGAGCAGCCTGGTTAGCCTGCTTCTGCTTTGTGGCGACGTTCACCCTAATCCTGGCCCTGTGACAAATAAATGTTTGAAATTTTTTCATTGGAATTTAAATAGTATATGTGCAAGAGATAAAATAAAGATACCCCTTATTGAAACTTATGATACCCTCTACAAGTATGACATTATTGTCATTTCTGAGTCTATGCTTGACCAAACGGTGAATAATGATGAAATCCAAATTGAAGGGTTTAGCAATGAGATATATCGCAGTGATCATCCTAGCAACATCAAAATTGGTGGTGTATGTCTTTTTTTCCGAGAAGGCATACCCATCAAGAGACGGGTTGATCTTGAGCTATTACCAGAGTTGATCATCACGGAAATTAAAATGGGAAATAAAAAGGTTTTCTTTGGGGCAATATATCGAAGCCCTAGTCAAAACAGTGAACAATTTGAAAATTTCATTGACAGTTTGCAACAAGTCATCGATAAAATGAAAGGAGAAAATCCACATTGCATGATATTAACAGGTGATCTCAATTGCAGATCCTCAATGTGGTGGACCGAAGATATCGAACAACCCGAGGGTAATGCTTTGGACGAACTTTTAGAAACAAATGGGATTTACCAATTGATTGATGAACCGACTAATATCCGAAACGAAGGTAGCTCTTGTATTGATTTAATTATCACTGACCAGCCAAATATGCTAATCGACTATGGTGTGCATCCTTCCCTGGATGCGCACTGTCAGCATCAAATTATTTATGGAAAATTAAATATCTCTTTGCCGTGCCCCCCTCCCTACAAACGAACAGTATGGGACTATTCCAAGGCTAACGTTAAATTGATTACCGAATCAATAAACCAAATCGACTGGACAACTCTCTTTGATGGATTAACTTCAACAGAAATGGTTGAGGTTTTTACAAATGCTATATCAGATGTTTTCGAGAAATACATACCCAATAAAATAGTGAAATTTGATGATAAAGATCCACCGTGGATGAAGCGCGAACTGAAAACTGCCATCAAGCGCAAACACAGAATATATGCTAAGTTTGTTAGGCGTGGCAGAAAGCCAGAGGAGTGGGACTCAGTTAAAAATGTCCAGAATGAAACCTCCAAAATGATCAAAAGTGCTAAAAATGAATATTATCTCAATCTTGGCAGAAAATTGTCCAATGACGTAACTGGGCCCAAATTGTACTGGACATTATTCAACAGATTTCTCAATAAAAAGAAGGTCTCAAACATACCCCCACTGATAGAAAATGGGGTACTAATCACCAATGTAGAAGCGAAAGCAAATATCTTTAATGAATTCTTTATTACTCAATGCAGGGAAATAGATACTGGAAGTACTATCCCCACGTTTATCCGGCAGTTTCAAGATCCTTTGTTGAACATAGATATCAATAGGGAAAAGATACTTCGTCTTATTCGTACTCTTGATACTAATAAAGCCCACGGATGTGATGGAATTTCTGTCACAATGATCAAAATATGTGATATGTCGATAGTAGACCCTCTTTGTCGCATCTATGAAAGGTGCCTTGAAACGGGTATCTACCCTTCCCAATGGAAGCAAGCAAATATAATCCCTGTGCATAAAAAAGGTTGCAAACAAAGCAAAAAAAATTATCGACCAATTTCATTACTTCCGATTTTTGGCAAAATGTTTGAAAAGATATTATTTGATGTCATCTACGAGCACTTCAACTCGAATGGCCTTCTTTCATCCCATCAATCAGGTTTTCGTCCAGGTGAATCGACTATTAATCAGCTGCTGCTTATCACGCAAAATATTTATAATGCCTTCGATGAGACCCGAGCAAAGAGACACGTGCCATATTTCTTGATCTTTCTAAGGCTTTTGACCGCGTATGGCACGAAGGCCTCATTTACAAATTGGAATTCAATGGTCTACATGGCGATGTCCTTCGTATTATTAAAAATTTTCTGTCGGATCGTAAGCAACGGGTGGTGTTAAATGGCCAGTGCTCAAGATGGGACACAATATCAGCAGGGGTACCACAGGGATCAGTCCTAGGACCTTTGTTGTTCTTGATCTATATAAATGAAATAACCAACGATATTAAATGTGGTATTAAACTATTTGCTGATGATACTTCGTTATTTACTTCCGTTCAGAATGAAAATGTAGCTGCCCATGATCTAAATACGGATTTGGCAAAAATTAGCTTGTGGGCATGGCAATGGAAAATGCAATTTAATGCGGACAAGACCGAAGAGGTTTTATTTTCATGTAAAAGGAATAAACCAATCCATCCAAATATTTGTTTGGATGATGAAGTCATAATACCAAAATCGGAGCATAAGCATCTTGGAGTTGTTCTTGATTCAAGGCTAGATTTTAAAGGTCATATTCGAGAGGCAATTTTGAAAGCACGAAGAGGAATCGGTTTGTTGAAATACCTTTCTAAATATGTATCTAGGGAGGTACTTGATCAAACCTATAAGCTTTATGTAAGACCTCACTTAGACTATGGAGATATCATTTATCATAAATACGACCCTGATATGCGCCTGAATTTTACGCAACAATTAGAGCAAACTCAATACAAAGCAGCCTTAGTTGTTTCTGGTGCATGGAAGGGCACAAATAGGCAAAGACTATATGAAGAGCTGGGATGGGAAACACTTTATGATCGAAGGTGGTATCGTAGATTATGCCACTTTTACTCCTTAATAACAACTGAATCTCCTGATTACCTTTTTAACCAAATACCTGCACCGCGCGTGATTGAGTATAATTTAAGAAATCAGCGTTGTTATGAACAAAACGTAGGAAGAACGACGCGTTTTTCAAACTCTTATTTTCATAACGCTATATTTGAGTGGAACCTTTTAGATAGATGTATACAAGAGTCTCGTTCTCTCTCTATTTTCAAGAATAATTTGATGCGAATTATTAGACCAGGGAAAAACCCAGTCTATAACATCCATGATAACGTAGGTATCAAGCTACTGACAAGGTTAAGAGTTAATTTCAGCCCTTTGAATGAACATAGATTTCGACACAACTTTGACTGTTTGAGTCCAATCTGTATATGTGGTTCAGCAAATGAAGATAATGAACACTACCTCCTGCACTGCCCCCAGTTTACAACCCAGCGACATGATCTCCTTGGTCAAGTCTCAGATGTCGGATATGATGTTGCCAACATGAACTCAAGTGATCTTTGTAATTTGTTATTGTATGGGAAGCCAAATAATAGTACTTTTGTCAATAGAATCATTCTAGAAGCAACTATATCTTTCATTAAAACTTCTGGACGGTTCAATTGAAAATCTTGGAAACCAGCAGCATGCCCCCTTTTTCTTAGGTATTGCTTCTACGTTTTTTTTTTTTCTTTTTTTGTTACTTTAAGATTAATTCACTGTTAATTAGAACATTGTAAGTGGCTTTGGTAGTAGGGACTCGGTGACCATGTGTCTTTTCTTGCTACAAAAGTCACAGTAAAATTTCAGTATTCAATATTTTTAAATTTTATATTGATAAAAAAAAAAAAAAAAAAAAAAAAACATTTTTGTTACTGATATGCCAGAGATGGTTGCAGCACACGGAAATAAACGACAAGCAGGAATGTTTGGCCCATTCAGTGGTATGGTCGTCGAACCTACTGAGAAGAACATTCAAAGAGCTAAGGATAGCAATCTATCAGTTTCATTTCCATGGCTCTCTGCTCAGTATCAGCAATGATTGCTGATACTATGGAGATATTATATAATTGACACGACATGGAGTTGACAATTATCTTGTTACTGTTTATTTGCATTCATTTGCATTGTGATGTATTTTTGCGTTTCCTACCTACTTGCACTTCCAAATTTAAGAAACATTTAAGAAACCTTTAGTACTAAGATGATCATAAAAGTTAAAAAACTGAGCACTACATACTTCAGAGCTTCGTTTCGTTTCTTATAAAAAGTGCGTGTAGTAGCAATGGCAACCCAAAGGCTATCCTACAACAGCTTTGCACGCATGAAAGTTACAAAGAGGTAGCACGAGTTATGGCCCGCATCTTGGTGGCCAAGCCACAGTCAGCAGATTGCAAAAGATTGGTTTCGGTCTATAGCAACACCAAGACAAATTCCAGAAGCCGGCTTCTGCGTGAAACAATCAGTAACTATTTAAACGTTAACATGAACATGACTGTCTTGACTATGTTCGACCCAAGGCCTGCTGTGCATTATTTTCTGCATGATCGAAATCCCAGAGCGAGGGATACACCCAAGGCAGATAGACAAGCGTGGTTTCTCAAAGTATTTAAAAGTGAAAAAGCAAACAAAGAAGAAATGAACAGTGACAAAAAACCTTTGCAACGTAGTTTTTAGATATTTTCACTGGCCCCTTGCTGACAGATTAGGTGGTCGAATCTATTTAAATGCAAATTTTTTGCAGCAGATTTGTTTTGTTAGTTTCAGTTGAGTTCCACTTAGACCTTAATACTATTATCTCATTTGATTCACTATAATTCATTTGTCTTTATTCTGGAAACATCCACAATGTAGTAATTTAAGTATTTCAAATCAAAAAGTGAAATATTTCATCACTGCACAAAACTTGTTTCATCACTGCACATTTTTGATTCATAACTGCACAAATTAAGGCTAATTTAGCCTTAATTTAATTAAAGCTATGTTATTATACTAACTTTAAAAAAAGGAAGAAAAAAATTACCGTGATAGCCAAAACGAGTACTGGTTGAAGGATTTAGACCTGAAGTATAGAGATCGCCACATTATAGAAGATGGTTATTGGCTGAATGACAAGGTCATACGGGCAGCAATGCAACTGATAAAAGCCAAAAAGTCAGCCATGAAATGACTACAAGACGCCATAATTACACAGAAGGATGGATTCCACGCTGAAAAACCGTATGAGCGATTCATACAAATAATAAATGTACATGGAAATCATTGGATCACAATTTCCAATGTTGGTACAACACTTTCTGAGGTGCATATTCTGGATAGCTTGCACAAGATCAACATGAGGATTAAGGTTAGGGTTAGGATTAAGGTAAGGTTTTGCTGAAAAGTGATTTAGTGCCTTTCCTACCGAAGCTATTTCACTTTGAAAATATTTCACAAAATTTCCTCTTTACCAACAGATGACGGAATCAATGCACAGGAAAATTGCTGATAATGGTGAAGATGTAGAAACGTAGATCATTTACCCAGTCAGTGTGGAGATTGCTGCTTGTCAGTTCACCAAACCAGCAGGCTATATAGATTTGTGTGTGATTGACGTTCAACAGCCGAATTGGCTCTTTGCGATTGCTTTCGCTGCATCATTGGCCCTTGGTATCGATCCTCGAGGCTGCATATACAAACAAGCAGAAATGAGAAAAGCACTGATACGAAGTTTCGCGGCGAATGACATCAGCACATTCTTGCAAGAAATCATTGACAGTAGAGCAGAGAATAAACCAATCACCTTATTTGAGTGGACATGCAAGACATGCTGCCACTGCCAATTACCCGATACAGGTTTAATGGATGGTACAATGTACCAAGCCCTGACGTACTTGGTCTAAAAGATGCAGGAACAGATGATCAGGCAACAGTGTACCAGGAATTCAAAGAACAGTTGAACAGAAATGAAGACGGATGGTATGAAACGGGTCTGTTGTGGAAGAACAATCATGCAGTGTTGCAAACCAATAAAGCTGGGACTATTGTAAGGCTAGAGAATCTTGTACCGAGATTGCAGAGAAATTCAGAACTAATCAAATGGTATGATGGCATCACGCAAGAGCAATTGTCAGAAGGCATTATAGAAAAGGCTACTGATGAACCACAAGGGCGTGAATTCTACATACCACATAAGCCAGTAATTCATGAATCAGCAGAAAGCACAAAGGTTTGTATTGTTTACGATGCCTCTGCCAGAGCAAATGACAAGACTCAACTGTCCTCACTCAATCGCCGCACGATTGCCTTGAAACCGGCCCCTCTCTACGGAATCTGATATGGAGTATTCTTGTTCGAAATCGCCTGAAGCTAGTGGTTCCAGCTGGAGATCTGCAACAAGCTTTCCTGCAGATCAGAATACGCAAAGAAGACTGTGATGCTATCAGCTTCGACTGTATACAAGACAAAGACCCAAGCAAAGTAGCAACATACAGATTCACAATTCATTGTTTGGCTTGGCGCAGAGTCCGTTTCTGCCTGGTGCAACAATAAACGAACACTTGAACAGCTGTAAAAAAGAGGTTCCTGATTCAGTTGAAGAGATATGTCACTGCTTGTAAGTAAATGACGCTATAATGGGATCGAACACTGTTCAAGATGCAAAGTCACTCAAAGACGATGCAATCACCATTTTCGGAAAAGCTCAATTCACGCTGCATAAATGGCATTCCAATGTACCGGAGCTGAAGCAGCTTACCAGTGACGATGAAAACGAACTTTCGTATTCAAGGGGGCAGCTTGGGATAAAAATTAATGAAGCAAAGATCTTGGGAATAACATGGGACAAGACTGAGGATCCCCTGAAGATTTTACTGGACTCATCTTCGAAAGATCAGACAAAGCGACATGTGCTGCATACACTGGCCCCAGCATTTGATCCTCTTGGCATCGCATCACCGTGTCTCCTAAACGGAAAGCTGATATACCAATCAATCTGTGACAAGAAAATTCCTTGAATTCAGAATTACCGAATGTTTTGCAAAATCAATGGGAAAAGTTTGGTAAAGGCATGCCGGTGTAGTATGCGTTTCCGCATGTTATGCGTTTTGGCATGGGTTGAAACACTTGAGTGTTTCAGGTTTTAGCACATAAGTGCTTCAGGATTTGGCACATAAGTGTTTTAAGTTTTAAGACGCGGGTGAAACGCAAGCGCTTCCCGTTCAACAGGAAACAAATATAATTCAACAAATAATTCACAAATTCATCCAAATATCACATCCTGAAAATCATTTCTACATCCTCACTGTGATACATTTCTAAAGGCAATTTCACTCAATAAGATTCAGTCATATTCAGACATCATACAAGTTAGTTAGGATTCAGAGATGGATTCAAACATGGACAACGATTCAAGCAATAAGCTGGCGAATATGGATAAGTCTAGTAGTGAAGAGGTAAGAATGGAGGAAAAAATGAACCAAGATTTCCAACGAATGAATGCTGTGCTTACATATCACAAAAACAAACGCGAAGGACTTTCGCAGGTGTATCCTGATCATTACAATAAAAAAGAAAAGGACAGCCTGCGAAGATATGCTAATAATTACGAATTGGAAAGTGAGTATTTATACTGTTTTTACGACTACTTGACTTTTTAAAGACATTTGAGTTCAATAATAACAATTTAATGAATACTTCTTTTGTAAGACTACCCCTTGAATTGAGCGCCCTCGACAAAAATATCGAAATGCCTGAAGCTAGAGAGAAGAGATACCCTACAACCTCTGTTTTAAAACACTTATCTATAAAAACTAGATGATAAAAAATCCAAGAAAGCCTAGCAGTGTGATATAGAGCAACTAAGAAACTCTTAAATTGTATTTCTGAAATAAAAGGTAAGTTTCGGTTCGTCGAGCCACCCGATTTCAGAGCCCCAAAATGAAGTTCGTTAAAAAAACTTCGATCATACTAAAACCAAGATTTGGTCGTGAAATTGAAAAGACGTTGATCTTGTATTTCCTCTTATAAGCGCCCATGTGAGTACTCAGTTCCAATCATAAGTTTTTAAGAGAATATTTCTGTCATATCGCAACAAAAGAATTTACGTTAGCTACTTCTTTTAAATAGACAATACATTGTACTATAAAGCCACCAAGAGTGCAAGATCCAGAAGCCAGACAACACGCCTGAAAGCAGTTTGCACTTTAGAAGAAGCTAAAACCATATTTCAAGAGTTTCACGGCAGCAGTATTGGTGGTCACGGTGGATTAAATAATACAGAAGAGCAGATCTGTAAAAGATATAAATGGAAAGATATTACATTACATCTAAAATACATGGTACATTTAAACTGTTGTTCCAATTTTTATTCACAATTTCCAGCTTAAACCAGAAAAAGCTTAATCCACCATGTCAGTTTTCCTGCTCATCGTTTTCCTATTGAAATGAGGGATTAAAATATAGGAATTTTTAGCTGGATAAGCATTCTGAGTTTTTTCTCAATTCAATTCACAGCGAAGCCAGTGTCAGAAGTGTTATAGGAGTGGACCACCGTTAGACAATGTTGATGTAGAGCTGGAATGCATACCAGTATGTGAATGTGTTTGTTAATAATAGTTAAGGACTAATTAAACGCTATCACGATTTGATTTCATCCAAATAAATAGCCGTAAGCGTGTTACATGATTTGATCCTCATCCTGACAGCTATTAAGTACGACATTATTTGCAAGTGTAAATTTATAATACTTTCAATAGGTTGAAAAGCCTTGGGAAATGTTAGGCATTGATTTAACGAAACTTCCGAAGACAGAGCGAGGGAATCAGTATCTGTTTACATGCACTGACTATTTTACGAAATGGGTGGAAGCCTTCCCAATTATGGAGAAAAGTGCAAAAGAAGTAGCCAAGTGTCTGGTAAAGTTATTCTGCCGCCACGGTGCACCAGAAAAAGTGCTGACTGACCAAGGTAGAGAGTTCGCCAATGAGGTAACTATGTTATATCGAATGTTAATGTTCATAATCATCCGTCAAGGTAATTGCTGCTATTGAATCCATTTGTACAAATAACTTGTAGTTGTTGTTATATCTGATTGTTCGAATTTAATTCAAATAGTTAAATGAAGAATTCTGCAACTTGTTGTCAATAAAGCACAAAACAACAGCTGCATATCACCCTCAAACCAATGGACTCGATGAACGAACAAATCAAACAATTAAACGGTATTACTGTTCCGACTTATTCGTCATCTAGCATTTAGACATTCGTGCATTTCTACCCATTGTTGCTTTTTAAATGTAAAGTTATGTATAACTGACAGGCGCGTAACTTTGCATTATTACAGACGCCTGCTGACACTAATGTCAGAAGATAAAGAACCCACCAGCTGGGACATCCTGATTGACCCTGTTCTGTTCTCAATACGAACCAGCCGTAACGCAAGCACCAAAATGACACCATTCCGTATGATGTATGGCCGTGAAGCTAGAAGACCAGTGGAGGTGGCAGAAAATGATAAAGACTTAAGTGAGGTAAAACACACTCTGTTTCACTTTTCAAGCCAACTTAAAGCTTTGATTATTATTCTTACTACATATATGCTACTTCTACTGAATATTATAAAAATATCATTTCAGCTGGAGATAAAGTTACCTACAGAAGAAACAATAATTAAATTTATGTCGTCCATGGAAACCAATAGGGAGAAAGACGCATCAAGAGCCATTAAAAATGTAGAAAAGGCACAGGAAAAGCACAAAAAGTACTACAAGGCTAGAAAAACACGTTCCACGAATGAAGTCATAAGTTTCACTCTGGGACAAAAAGTTCTTCTCTATGATGCACGCCGCAAGACTCGTCAGGGGGGCAAGCTAACAAAAGAATGGAGTGGCCCACACACCATAACTGAAATAGTGGGCACGAAACATGTCAGGCTTAATGGGAGAAAAACCATCAAAAACACAAAGCATTTGAAGCCGTGGAATTTTTCAGAAAAGGAAAGCACAGATGTAACAGAATGCGACATAACATCTGAAAGTTACGAGCTAGATGCGAAAGCTACGGAACAGCAAGAAGGCAAAGACAACATTGCAGTAGGAGAGAAGGAACAAGTGGGTGATGCTATGAAAAGAGAGAATGAAGAAAAGTCCATAAAATTTGAAAGTTCTTTACAAGACGAAGAGGAAATTGTTGATAAAAAACAAACAAAAGACGTGAACGCAATAGAAGGTAAGTGTGAGAAACATGGACTGACAAAGTAACAACAGAAGAAAAATACGACTCAATGGTTGAATTATTTCATATTGTAGAGAGTTCCAACGAAATTCTGCCAACAGAACAAGACATGACCAAGTCCAATACCCGAAAAAGACAACCACTAATGACGAGCAAGAAACATGGAAAAAGAAGGAGGATGAAAATGCTAGATATAATTGAAAAGATGGAAAATATTGGCAAAAGCTGCTCCGGTGATGAAGACATAGCAACTGATGTAGAAGAAGAGTTTGCAAATGACACAATGGAAGCCACCAATAACGGGAAGAAAAATGCAGAAAAAGACAATGCTTTAGAGACTGTAGAGTGTAGTTACAGTATTCCGAGAGAAGATGATATCCGTTTTGAGGACACTGAGGTAAAATATTACGAAGAGGATATTGTAGATGAAAGAGAAAATTCTGCCTTCATAACGAAAGTGAAAAACATCACACTTGAAGACGATGACAATGATCCGAATTTGAAACCAATTGTGATTGACCCCAAAATCGTCTCTAGTCCACACGAAGGTCAGTACTTTAAAAAATGCAAGAAATCTTTAACAAGTTGTTTCGTCATGCGTGGTGCTATTAATTGAATTTTCATTTTGTGAACTTGGGGTATGCTCACTTTTTGCTATAATTCTATTGATAGTGGTTGACACAATCTGGAATTGTGGGCCAGTCTCTTACATAGAAAGCAAGATAGGCATGATTCATATATCGGACAACAAGATCTGCGAGTTAAAAGGCACGACCTATGTGTGTGATGAGGTGTGAACCTAAAATAATAAGTCTTTTTTAGCATAGATACAGTGCGAGACATCTTCTATTAGGGCATCAATCAACTTACTATAACACAAACGTTGTGATCATTCTTTTATAGATCATTAATTCTTATCTGGTAGCTCTCTCCCAACAATACAGTACAAGTCATGTAAGTACGTTATGTTATGTCAAGTGTTAAAGCATGAGGTTCTTTCGATTAAACTTTTGCAATTTCACATGTACTAGCACCCACTTTCACAACTATAGCCAGCTAAAACTCGCATATAACATGTCCTTCAAATTAAAACTCAATTTAAATCAAAATATGTCAGCTTGAAAGAATTCATTTTTTCTAGTTCAAAATCCAAGTTATTGACTCTGTCATTTTGACTGAGATATGTAACGGGATGTGCTACAGAGCCAAGCTCAAGAAGGTATGACCTTGTATGGCAAATACATTGCAACCTCGTAAACATAACTCGACAAGAGCGATCAATTCTCGAGGATTTCTTTAGTTAGCAGTTGGCAAGGACATTATAAAGGCCAAATGGCTCGGATAATACTGTTGCGTTATTATCAAGGAGAAAACTAAATGTTGGCATGTATATTCTTATTCATAGATGAGAATGTCAAATTTTGATTTAATCATGGGCGGATACCACACAGGTGGAAATCATTGGAACCTAGTTGTGAGTATCTTTTGTTGTCAATGCAATGAACTGAAACATATAAATATGTACAGCTTATATGAATATGGATGCATTTCCAGGTTTTGAAGCCAAAGGAGGAAGTTGTACATTTCCTCAACCCGTTCGGAGAACTTCCAACTCAAATCGACAAGGTCATGAAAAATTTAAGGTATAAATGTTGCGTTCTTATTAGCTTGCTACAAATAAAGATACAACTAATTTAACCCAATGAAATTAATACAAAATGATGTTGGGAGATTTGTCAACCAAAAACAAACCGACCTAGATTGTATAAAACATGTAAATCTGAAAAAAGTCGCTCTTGATCATTTATCTGATCGTCTTTTCCAAGGCTCTTCTGGCGCAATCGAATCAACGAGCTCGGAGAAGAACAGGTGAATTGGCAATTTGTTCCCTTGGTACACCCAAAACAGCAAGATAGCCACAACTGTGGAATATTTACCCTGAAGGTATTAATGTCTTTCCTCTCATATCTTATTCAATTTTCTCTTCTATTGTTCGAGTTTTCACTTGAATACCCAAGTTCTTGCGAGATTCATTCAATGCTATTTTATTAAACCTGGAATAATTAACGTTAGTTCGCAGAAGCACTGCTAAAAACAGGACGAGTGGATTTTTTGGTAAACGCAGAAGTACTACGCAAACACCGCAGGGACATAGCCGAATTTTTGATAGAAAAAACAGGTATGGTAATAAATCTTGTGGAAGTAATTTATGCATAAGCAACAATTGCAACAACATGAACGACTGGTTAACAACAAGGAAATTAGTTCCCATACTCCTGCACGATTTGCTGTACGCAAGTACAAGAATTTTGTCAATTTTTCGTGGACCATGGTCCCCATTGATGATTGGGTATGTGACACAGGCTGACATTACTTCTAATGTCTGCCATGCAGTGGTGCATATCCAAAAGTGCGCAGGTTTTACATAGGTGTCTATTAATATTTTCAGACTGCAAAGAAACCGGTTGGTGCAGACTATGTGGACAAGTAAATGGGGATCGAAACTATGTATGTAAAAACCATCATCAGTTATTTTATGAAAATATTCTGTATATTGTAGATCCTCGAATAAGCCCCCCTTCAAATAAGCGCCCATTCTAACTAAGCGCCTGGGCGCTTATTCAAAGCTTTAAAGTAATAACATGGAAACGGTTCGTATGTTGCAAAATCATGCTGCTGATGATTTGGTGAACAACTTATCATAGAAGACGAAAAACACAAAATATCATACATTTCAAAATTATTTGTTCCAAATATTCTTTAATTTATGAATGACGCCCTTGAAAGTACTAATTGCTTCTATTCCACAGGCTCAGTGCTGTTGTGGAAGATGGTTGCATATCGCCTGCATTAATGAAAAATTGGATGATGACGAACCCTTCCAATGTAAATCCTGTGCCAACGCACTAATACATGTAGAAATTGCTGCAGAAAACTCAGATGGACATCTGCTAACATCGACACCAAATAAAAAAAAGGAAATCGCTGATAAAATACAAATGGTTACGAAGGAAACAGCAACCAATGATAAGTGCATACAAAACAAAAAGAAAAGAACAACACCAAGCGCTAAACACAAATTAAAAATGATTAAAAATACACCGAAAACAAGAGCAAAGCGTTGCGAGCAATGTCGCAAAGAATTCAAAAGAAACAAAGTAGTGGATGCAAAATACATCATTGGTCATCATTGCGATCGTCCATTCTACAACAAACACACTGGCACAATACACCCAGGGACGAGAAACTATTATTTTTGCGTTAGCGAAAAATGTCTGCGGTCCACCGAGCCAGAAATTAATGGCTCAATGATTGACATAAGCGATGTGAAATCACACCTCACAAAAGACGACCTTGAAGGTTTCCAAAAGCAAGGATTGACAATAACATTATAGACTTTTGTGTACTTCTACAAATTTAATCTTTATAACTTTAACTGCTTTCACTTTCTTAACAACTTTTTAAATTACCTTGGTTTAAATTACTTTTAAAAATGTACTGAAAAATATCGTTTCTTTGTCGGCACATATCGATGATATCAAAATTTACTATGCATCTTTGCATCAGTCTTAAGTATGAAGGGCATGCAAAAATGCATGACAATAAAATTTACTATGCATCTTTGCATCAGTCTTAAGTATGAAGGGCATGCAGAAATGCATGACAATAAAATTTACTATGCATCTTTGCATCAGTCTTAAGTATGAAGGGCATGCAGAAATGCATGACATCAAAATTTACTATGCATCTTTGCATCAGTCTTAAGTATGAAGGGCATGCAGAAATGCATGACAATAAAATTTACTATGCATCTTTGCATCAGTCTAAGTATGAAGGGCATGCAGAAATGCATGACACCAAAATTTACTATGCATCTTTGCATCAGTCTAAGTATGAAGGGCATGCAGAAATGCATGACACCAAAATTTACTATGCATCTTTGCATCAGTCTAAGTATGAAGGGCATGCAGAAATGCATGACACCAAAATTTACTATGCATCTTTGCATCAGTCTAAGTATGAAGGGCATGCAGAAATGCATGACAATAAAATTTACTATGCATCTTTGCATCAGTCTTAAGTATGAAGGGCATGCAGAAATGCATGACAATAAAATTTACTATGCATCTTTGCATCAGTCTTAAGTATGAAGGGCATGCAGAAATGCATGACATCAAAATTTACTATGCATCTTTGCATCAGTCTTAAGTATGAAGGGCATGCAGAAATGCATGACAATAAAATTTACTATGCATCTTTGCATCAGTCTAAGTATGAAGGGCATGCAGAAATGCATGACACCAAAATTTACTATGCATCTTTGCATCAGTTTAAGTATGAAGGGCATGCAGAAATGCATGACACCAAAATTTACTATGCATCTTTGCATCAGTCTAAGTATGAAGGGCATGCAGAAATGCATGACACCAAAATTTACTTTGCATCTTTGCATCAGTCTAAGTATGAAGGGCATGCAGAAATGCATGACAATAAAATTTACTATGCATCTTTGCATCAGTCTTAAGTATGAAGGGCATGCAGAAATGCATGACAATAAAATTTACTATGCATCTTTGCATCAGTCTTAAGTATGAAGGGCATGCAGAAATGCATGACACCAAAATTTACTATGCATCTTTGCATCAGTCTAAGTATGAAGGGCATGCAGAAATGCATGACAATAAAATTTACTATGCATCTTTGCATCAGTCTTAAGTATGAAGGGCATGCAGAAATGCATGACAATAAAATTTACTATGCATCTTTGCATCAGTCTAAGTATGAAGGGCATGCAGAAATGCATGACACCAAAATTTACTATGCATCTTTGCATCAGTCTAAGTATGAAGGGCATGCAGAAATGCATGACAATAAAATTTACTATGCATCTTTGCATCAGTCTTAAGTATGAAGGGCATGCAGAAATGCATGACACCAAAATTTACTATGCATCTTTGCATCAGTCTAAGTATGAAGGGCATGCAGAAATGCATGACAATAAAATTTACTATGCATCTTTGCATCAGTCTTAAGTATGAAGGGCATGCAGAAATGCATGACATCAAAATTTACTATGCATCTTTGCATCAGTCTTAAGTATGAAGGGCATGCAGAAATGCATGACAATAAAATTTACTATGCATCTTTGCATCAGTCTAAGTATGAAGGGCATGCAGAAATGCATGACACCAAAATTTACTATGCATCTTTGCATCAGTCTAAGTATGAAGGGCATGCAGAAATGCATGACACCAAAATTTACTATGCATCTTTGCATCAGTCTAAGTATGAAGGGCATGCAGAAATGCATGACACCAAAATTTACTATGCATCTTTGCATCAGTCTAAGTATGAAGGGCATGCAGAAATGCATGACACCAAAATTTACTATGCATCTTTGCATCAGTCTTCTGTCTATATTGGAAAGTCTTCATGACTTTCAATGGAGACCATTTATATTTATTTAGCCAGACCTGCATTATCAAATAAATCTATGTATGTACACTGGGGTTCCAAAAGTATTGCAACGCCTGATAAAAAATGGCGTCTAGAAGTGGCCCTAGGCCTGAGCAAGGAAATTTACATAAAATATATAAATACCAAACGGGTTTCAATAGCGAATTTCTTTAGCAGAAATATACTCAAAATTTCACAAATTTTCAAATGAAAACATAATTTAAACTATATCATATTGTTTTGCAATAATATTAAAAGAAAACTGCGAAGAGGTCCCTTAAAAAATGTTTACGAAAATTTTTCGAAGTGGAGAAATTAAAACGCCAATAATTATAATTTTTTTCACTCAAAGCCACGCAAATTCTCTCTCATTTAAAAGAGAATGTTTTAAAACTTTGAAAAATATGAGAATTATTTAGGTAACTGTCTTGACCTTTTACAATTCACAGTTTAAGTATTTGTTTATCATTTTAGGAATTTGATTTGACAAAACCTATTTTTCCGTAATATTTTTTTCAGAGTAAAAAAAGAAGGTTAAGCGCTATAACAAAAAATCAGACATGGATATTCCTATAATTTGTTTCAAATATTATAATTTGCTATAATTTTTAAGGGCTTAATATTTTCTGAAGTGAACGAAAATTTTGTTTTTTAAAACCCAATTTGAAATTTGAAAAACAAAACATATGCTTCTGAAGTTGTAAACAAAGACTTAAACCGTGAATTGTAAAAGGTCAAGAGAGTTACCTAAATAATTCTTATATTTTTCAAAATGTTAAAGCATCCTCTTTTAAATGAGAGAGAATTTGCGTGGCTTTAAGTGAAAGAAATTATAATTATTGACGTTTTAATTATTCTACTTCGATAAATTTTCGCAAACATTTTTTAAGGGACCTCTTCGCAGTTTTCTTTAAATATTATTATAAAACAATATGATATAGTTTAAATTATGTTTTCACTTGAAAATCTATGAAATTCTGATTATATTTCTGCTAAAGAAATTCGCGATTGAAACCCGTTTGGTAGTTTTATATTGTTATGTAAATTTTCTTGCTTAGGCCTCGGGCCACTTTTAGACGCCATTTTTATCAGGCGTTGCAATACTTTTGGAACCCCAGTGTATGTATGTATGTATGTATGTATGTATGTATGTATGTATGTATGTATGTATGTATGTATGTATGTATGTATGTATGTATGTATGTATGTATGTATGTATCGGATACAGTATCTGATTATAGACATGCTTCGTAAGTAGGCCCATGCAAGTGGAATTGTGTATATCATCACGATAAAATTCAGTTCTGCATATTTGCTTGACTGTCTGAGTTATACAATAATAGTCGCTACCTTTATTTAGATAAATGTACCCCATTTTCGTCGTTTTACATCAGTGAACATGACATCTTCGACATGATTTTTAATTCCAAAGTGCTGTGTTTCAGCGTGCAGCCGATTCAGGGGCCATGCAGAAACGCATGGTCATGCAGAGACGCATATGACACCGGCCGACCTTCTTGTGAAATGAAAAATGCAACGGACAGCTCACTGCTTGAAAGTTCTACCCCAAACAAACAAAACAAAATATTTAAACGGGTGGATAATGTGACGAAAAAAGCTTTTAAATTCCTATTTCGCTAATATGAGTCCAATAAAAAAGCGCTCCTTGAACAGGAAAAAGGCAGCAGAGTTAGGACTGAGAAAATGTTTGCCAGAAATGCAAAAGTCCAAGAAGCAGACTTTTCTGCTGGATGTCAAAGCAGAAAGAAAAGGCCTGGCCCAAAGGCTTGTCCTCAGGTGAAACATTTGCCAAAGTGAGTCCAGCTTCCCAACAAGTTCAAAGGCGGGACCAAATAAACCGTTTGACATTAATGTCAGGTCTGTTCATTGTGCATCATCCCAGGGACTTGGGAATGCAGGGCTACAGTAGAAACCCGCATAAAAGAACCTAAATTTATAAGAACCTAGAGGCTGAAATTGTATCGTTTAGACCCCCTAAATAAGAACCTCCAAGAGGCTGACATTGAAAAAGGTTCTTATATAATAGGTTTCTTTCGTGCTATTTGGAAATTCCATGAGATTTGAAATATTCATAATAGTCTGTTTAGTGCTTGGTTATACTTTTTATTGATATTTTTTCAAAAACAAAGCTTTGTTTTTGAAAAATTTATTTTTTCAAAAACAAAGCTCCATAACATAAAGATCTACAGTTTTAACTAAAAATGGTTGAGAGAACTTTCTGACAGTTCTATCATAGTGCATTTGAATGAAGAATTGGAATCTATCTGCTTTTTAACCCTGACAAGATAGTCATATGTTCCAATAAGTTTATAGTCGACAGGTAACTCCAGGCCTTTTCCGGCTCCGGCATTATACCTGCTTCCAATGCATTCGGCCTCTATTTCTCCATATGCCTTTAAAAATTGACAAAAAAACTTGGAAACTTCAATTGGGACATGACCAACTATTTTGCCATTTGCCTTCTGGACAGATACTGCATACTTGTCACGCTCATTGTCTTCCTCTGGCTCGCAAACCATTACTTCGCCAACAAAAACCTCTTCCTTTTTGTAAGCATGATATCCCCGAATGCTCAACTCCACAAACATCTCAAATACGCGATGGAAAGCCATTTAAAAATACTTTAAAGTAATCTAATCTTGACTAGTCTAGTCTTGTTGGTGTTGATGGGCTTCTTCTCAAAGTTGGCCTGAAATTTAAATTGTTGTTGTGATTGCCTCTTTCAATCTCAAACTGAAACATAGACAACCATGATCCATTGCGGTCTTGTGGTCCTGTGGGGTGACCTTGGCAAGGTGCGTGGGAAAAATTTTCTGTCACTGCACAATTTGAAAAGTTTCATTGGATTATTTGCGATTATTAGTGCCAAAGTTGGATCATGAATAAAACATTGTTCAACTGTGGATTTAAGAAGGAAATTGAAACAAGAAAAGGTCAGAGATACGATGTGACATCAAGCCAGGCACAGAGTGTCAAACTCAAAACGAAGAAAGTTTCTTGCAAATTTTGCACTGCAACTTTTACCTCTGACCAGTACCTCAACACGCATTTGCAGTTTAAACACAAATCTGAAATAAGTTATGTCATCCCAACAATTCTGCCTACTGTACAAACATTCAAAGAGCAAGATATTGAAAGCGATGATGCTTGTGTTGATGTTACGGCAAGTGATAATCCTGGTCCTGGTCCTAATAAGTTTGCAATAAAAAGTTTTGAGAAAGTTGCCTCATCAAATAAGGCCAGTAGCAGAAGGGGCCAAAATCAAAGAAAGTCATACACCATTGAGTTTAAAATGGAAACACTAAAGTTACTGGACGCTCTCACAGAAAGAAAAGTAAAAAACAGATGGCAGAAATGTGCAACAGAGCAAGGTATCCCTAACAAGTCAATGGTGATAAAGTGGAACAAAGAACGGAGCAAAATCTTTGCAGAGGCAACACTTAATACACACAAGAAAAACAGAGGTAACATCAAGGTATCCAGACAGCGAAGAAGGCTGCCATCCAAGAGGCCAAGTAGGAATGAACATTTTTCACTGGCAGCAAAATTAGTTGTTGCTGAATTTAAGCTGAGAAGAGCAAGAGGTGCCAAGGTATCAAAACGTTGGTTGTGTAAAACAATGAAGTCAAAGATTACCCAAATTTATGCAGAAGATGAAACAAAGAGCTTCAAAGCTAGTGGAAACTGGTTCCAGAGATTCAAGCAACGCCATAAAATTTCACTAAGAAGGAGAACAAATAAAAAGAAAGATTCTGCTGATGAGGGTAGAAGTGTCATCCAAGATTTTCACACGAATCTAAGAAAAGCTGTACAAAGCCAGAGAAGAAAAGGTGCTTGTTTTGATGAAAAATATGGCAGATGGCTTCCAGAAAACCGATTGAATGTTGATCAGGTTCCTTTGCCATTTGTTGTCGGCCAAGATACAACTTATGCTACTGCTGGTTCAGAACAAGTATGGGTGTCACAGCCGTCAAGTGGCTTAGAAAAACGCCAGGCTACATTACAGCTATGCATTCGTGCATCAAGTGAACAGACTGTGAAACCAGCAATAATTTTTAGAGGAAAAGGGAACATTAAAGATGATGAAAGATCAAAGTATGACAGCAGAGTAGATGTATACTTTCAGGAGCACGCATGGATGGATGAAGAGGTGAACATGAGATGGCTTAGGAACACATTGATCCCTGGAGTGAAAAACGAGAAAGAAAATGTTTTGTTTGCAGACAATGTCAGCTTTCAGCTGGCCGAGGCCTTTCACAGAGAATGCAGAACCAAAATCAACACCATTGTTTACCTTCTTCCTCCCAATCATACAGATAAGGTGCAACCCATAGATGCCGTTTTCGGGAAAACTTTAAAGGCAAAGATTGGAGAAAGTATGGAGAGATGGCTTGAGAGAGAAGACCATATCGATAAATGGCATGGAAAAATTAGTGCAAAGGAAAGGAGGGTGTTGATGACCGAATGGGTCGGAGAAGCGTGGGAAGAGGTAGCGTCAAAAGAACATTTCATTTTCAGACTCTTTCAGAAAGCAGGCTGTCTCATGACAGCAGAGATGTCAGAAGATCAGCACATTGAACCACAGGGACTGGATAAGTACAATTTTTGAACAGCATATAGCATGAAATATTTTTTTACTTTTAACTACACATTTTGAACAGTTTTTAAATAAAAGTTTCTGGGTGAGTCAAGACTTTTACTGATGTATGCTTCATAGAATCAAAATTGGAACATTTATCGCCTGTAATAAAATATCTATAAATGTCAAACATTATTTGACTTGCCCCATATAAGAACCTTTTGAAGAATCTTACAGGCTGGAATTTAGAATAGTAGCCTGTTAATTAAGAACCTATTCAGGCTGCCTGGAAAAAACCTAGGTTCTTTTATGCGGGTTTCTACTGTAACAAGAATTTGTGGCTCTTTAGACCTACCAAAGCCAGTAAATCACTAGCCATTTGATCAGATTCTGGAAACCCTTTCAAATAATGCTCGAAAACTGGCTGAAACAAAAATGAAACATGCTGCAGCTAAGCTCCTGCAAATATTAAAGATAGAAGACCCAGAGAATGTAGAAGAGACATCCGATTGGAGATTAATTGGCAATGTAGCTGTAACTGTTGATGACACTTGGCAGCGTAGAGGGCATTCCTAAAAAAACGGAGTTGTTTTTGTTTTATCTGTCAGAACTGGAGAGGTTCTTGATTATGCTGTAAAATCCGAGTACTGCCAGAAATGTGTATACCATGCAAAACAAAAAAAAGACAGCAAATCCCATGAAGAATGGATGAAACATCATGCCAGTGAGTGCTGCATGAATCACAAGGGCACTTCAGACAGCATGGAAAAAGCAGGTGCAATGGAAATGTTTTTGCGCCCCATTGAGACTAGGTCCTTGAAGTATGCTACATTTGTTGGTGATGGAGATACAGACTGTTTTGGCAATGTTGCAGAGGCATGTAATAAAAAGTATGGTGACCAGTATGTTGTTAAGAAAGAAGAGTGTGTGGGCCATGTGCAGAAAAGGCTTGGCACAGCATTAAGAAAATATAAGGTTTCAATGAGAGGCAAAAAGTTGAGAGATGGAAAAACAGTTGGTGGAAAAGCACGTCTGACTGATAAAGTTGTAGATAAAATGCAGAATTTTTGGGCCATGGTATCAGAAATAATTGTGGATCAAAGAGAAAATGAAGTCAGCCATATTTGCCACCCTGAAACACATGGCAAAGGATGACTTTTGATGACCAGCAGCATCAAAACTGCCCCAAAAGAATCATCAAGCTGATGGAGATACTGGAGTGATAGGGAATTTTATGATGATGATAACAGACTGCCATCAGCCTTTTTTGATGAGCTGAAGCCAATTTTTTAGCAGATTGTCTGGTGATGAGCTCCTGAACCGGTGCATGCTTGGCTTGACTCACAATCTATCTAATGGTATTCTAAAATCTAATGGTATTCTTTGGAGCAAATGACCAAAAAGGAAGTTTTGTGGACAAGTAAAACTGGTGTTGGCTGTTGCCGAGACAGTGTGTGAATTCAATACCGGAGCAGCATGTCTGGAAGAAATATTGAATCAGTTTGATATACAATCCACATCAAATTCTTTTGCCATACTGAGAAGTGTAGACTCGAAGAGATTGAGTCATGCTGCTAAAAAGGTATTCATGAAAGCAGGACTACAGAGAACAAACCTGAGGGCCAGACGGAAAGGTGTAACAGAAAAGGAGAAACGTTATATTGCTGGTACCTTTGGTGTTCAAAAAACCTCTGAATTAGATTTACATGTTGGCTTTGCCATCATTGACAGAAGAATAGAGTCTGTGGAGCCAGAAATAAGATTTGATGATGAAAGAAAAATCTTCTCAGTGAAGGAAGACAAATGCAAACGATTGAAGAAATGACTTATTAGCATTTTGACATGACCCCCATTTTTTGGGACAGTTTCACTTAATTCAAAAGAGTTTTTAATGTTTTTTTGTGTCAGTAGGCATAAGCATGCACAGTTCAGTTTTAAATACCATGTTCTTAGTTACACAGGATTTTCAAAATAGCATGCTGATATTGTCAAAACTTTGAGGCTCGTTTTCTAGAAACTTTATTTTCGCATACTGCAGTTGATCTGCGGACTAGAACTTTTGATTAGATTGAGATGTCAGTCTTAAATTTTCATGCAATACCGTAAATTCTCTATTAAGCCCCCCCTCTCAATTAAGCCCCCCCCTCTCTAATTAGCCCCCCCTTTTCAGAAGGAAAAATTTAATAAGCCCCCCCTCTCAATTTAGCCGCCCCCCCCCAATCTTCACTGATGCCAAAATAAGTAAACTTGACAAACAACGGAGATTTTCATTTTATTCATTGGTCGTTCAATACTTCTCAACAAATTCAAGTTCAAATCATTTAGGCTTAGGTATTGTAGATATAAACGTTTTCACACAGACTGCATTGAATAATGTATTTCATGTATTATTTAATGTATTTCCACCACTGAAAATGGTTTTCTATTACAAAATATTTATTAAGCCCCCTCTCTCAATTTAGCCCCCCCTCTCTAATAAGCCCCCTCTTTAAAGTACTGAAAAACAATAAGCCCCCGGGGGGCTTAAAAGAGAATTTACGGTATGTATTTTTTAATGCTCTATGACATAACTTTTTTTAAATTTTTATTTATTGTTATTGAAACAAATTTCCTGAAAAACTGTTTTTTGCAGGTATGAGCCCCCGTTTTTATATTTTTTGAAATTCACCACAGTCATTTCATAAAGGGTGGGGCAAGTAATATTTACCATGGCACTCCGGACACAAATATGCGCATGCGTTAAAGATATATACTCCAGAAGGAATTCAAGATATGTTTATAACATGACCCCCCGTCCAGTTTGCAAGATTTTCAATCTTTTTTACAATTTTTACTTTTCCAAGCTGCTATTCCTGTAAAATTTTAGCCTTCTGAGTGTTGTGGTTTTCTTAAAATAGCCGTTTGAAGTGAATATCAGAAGTGATAGATACCGGGCGGGACGGCCTCAATGGTACAACACAGATAATGGACAGAGCCAATCAACAAAGCCCCTACCAACCAGCCCCATTGTGGAGGCCAATGACTGATGACCAGGCGATGACATGCATAGCGTTAGCCCCTTGACTGTATAGGCTTCAGACAACAGGGGCACCCAGCATGATGCAGTGGCATTGGGCAACACACATAGCTTCATCTGAAATGGTTCAATGTGGACGTACAACCCCCAGCCACAACTGAGACCCACCTGGTACAGCCAAACAGGGGCGTACATCAACTCGGCTGCCCACAAACTGCAACAACCCGCAGCACCGGCCTCCATCGTTCACAAATAAGGAGGTAAGCCTGGACTCGGCACAAACATGGAAACGAGGCCATCAATCATGTCAACCCTGTCAAGGCCTGGAGCTAGATTGACAATCGAGCAGTCGAGACATCTCAGTGAAGCTGAAGATGATCGAGAGATTGCTAAATGTCTCTGTTGCAAAGAACAATAGCCAGCATCGACTTGCAGGAGGAAGGCACTGAGCTTCTTCCTCTTCTGAGCCAATGCACATTTGGAAGAAGCGAGAACAAAGTTTGAAAGAACAAAGGCTCAAAGTATTTGAAGCAGATAGCTCAAGAGCCACGACAGCAATGAGAACAATTAAAAATATGCCGAACCGAGGGGAGCAGCAATCAGAATAAGTGTGCAAAGAAGCTCAGCAATCAGACTCCCGAAATTATAAGTAAAAACGTTTGGCGGAAGCTTTCTACACTGGCCTGAATTTGGGAATGTTTCAAACGTGGGGTTCACAACCAAGTGAACCTTCTTGACCACTAGAAACTGCAGTATTTAAAGAGTAGCTTGAGAGGTGCAGCATTTGTGGCCAATTCTGATTTTGAAATGAAGGCTGAGCACTATCCTTATGTTTTTCATGCTTGAAAAGAGGTTGCATGTTCAAACTGTGTGCAATTGAGGGAAATGGCAAGAAGTGTACAAAAGGGTACCACAACAAGACAATTTGTTGAGAGAAAGTAGAGATAAGGGAACTGACTGGCCTATTGAAGAAGATGAGCCCGACGGCAGCGGGTATCAACAGAAAACGGTGAAACACAACTGAATTGCCGTGCACTTCTGGATTCCGGGCAGTTGAAGAAATTTCTGACCAAAGATGTTATGAAGAGGCTGGGCAGCAGTGCAGTGGAGCCAGCAACCTTCCAAGCCTTTGAAAGACTTAATGCATAAAAGCAAGAAGTCAAGATGGAGCATCACAAGCAAAAAATTCACAGTTTGAATGGAAATATCAGTGTGGATATGGACGCTAAAACGTTACCATCGATAACTACAGTTGGCAACCCAGCCCCATTGTACCTTAAAAGAAAATACAGATGTCATAGAAGCACCAAGACTTTGATATTATTCTGGCCAGTATTATCATTGATTCGAGGGGCTTATATGCCAGAAGATTTTGGATACCGGTAACGCTTATTTGAAACATCGAACATACGTGGACAATGTGTCAGCTGTCTTCCCTGAAATGAAATCCACTTATGATGGCAAATATATCGAGTTGGACTTTTCGCAGAATCTTGCTTTGCGTCCGAAAGATGAAGTCCAATCTGCGCATTTTTTTGGCAAGCAGTTCACTCTCCACTGTTCAATTGTCAACCCTGTCAATATTCGTTACCATTTCCACTTGAGTGATGATACCAATCATGACGGCATATTCGTTGATCACGTCATAAGAGATATAATTGAGAAATATAACATCCAAAACGAAGATCTATGGATTCAAAGTGACAATGCGGCGTCGCAATACAAGAACAAGTACTCCTTCGCATTCTTAAAAAAGCAGGCATCTGAATTCAATCTAAGAATTATACGGACATATGGAGCTGCTGGTCATGGAAAAGGTGCAATTGATGGAATGTCCAGCTTTGGCGTCAAGAATGTTTTACGGAAAGATATTCTCACTCGCAACGTTTTTTTCAAAAAAAGTGAAGAAGTCGTTGACTATCTCCAAATAAAATGCCCTCAATTCAGTTATACTCATTTGCCTTCCAATGATGTGGTCAGATCGAGAATCCAAAATACCGAATGGTTAATGGTTTTTACAGCAAATGAACCTGTACTTTGCAAGGAGTATCTGTGTTCATGCGATTCATGTCTGCAATTCAACTTCAAAGAATGCTTGGGAGATGAAACACCTTGTTTTTCCGAACTGCCATGCCTCAATTATTACGGTGACGATGAAGATGTTATCGACAAGGCGGAGCAGATTTTGAATTTCATAGAAGTTCCGTCGTTTGTATCCCTCTTCAGTGGAAGTCAGAATGAGCCATTGTACTTCGTACAAGTTACAGAAAAAGGTACCGCTGAAAAAGATCTCATCGATTCATACGGTCACTTTATAGGGACTGGCGAAAAATATCCCAAGGGATGTTACCTGAAGCAATGTCGCTCAAAGCAGATCAGTAAGAAGAAATTTCAAATCTTACCAACGCCAATCGTATTTGCTCCCGATGAAGTTTTTGATACTTATGTAGACATTACGGATGATCTTTACTTAGATATTCAGTCTTTTGAGACTTTGATTCAAAAAGCTAACTCTTACATGTAAATATTATTTCAGCGAGGAATTTTTTATTCCAGTACGCTTTGGAATTTAATGCCAGATTTATCTCTGAGATAAATAAGTCAAACCTTTACGTTAAATCAGGAAATATTCAAGAAAACTCTAAATTTTTCTCTGAGAATCAAAGACTTATTAAATCAAATTGAAGTCTGATTTTTGCTTACGTGATTGGATTTTTCATTCCTGTTGTGCTCTTTGTTACAAGTTTTACACTTTTGATATTTATAACCGCTTAGCTCTTTTGTTAGCGATGTTTTACAACTTGTATAACTGTGTTTATCTTACGTTCATATTCTGTAAATGATTGTTATATCATCATAAGTCATACTTTGGAACGATTCTTCATTTGATGCTCCGAATTAATTTCTCTATTCATTCTTATCAATTTAGTAGTTATTATGATCTTATACAAGTCAAAAATTCGTTTTAAAAAGGAATAAATCAAGTAATCAAGCTAGAAACATTTTGAACTTTTACCCAAACTTCTGATGGAATCTTTTATCCTAAGGTGCTCCTGGAAGTTAATTTCGAAAATCAAGGTATTCAAGATTATCATTAGCATATAAACTTGTCCAGAACGAGCATCTGCGGATTTTCAGGAACAAATACACAAAAACAGTGTTTTTGGAATATCTGCTTCTTTAAGAGCTCCTAACATTGTGGTTACATATTTTAAAGGCAGAGTGACAAGATGTCCGAAAATTTCTAGTCCGAATGTCAAATTTTGATAACGTTATTTCAAAAAATGTGTTCTTTGAAAATCTTGAAATTACATTTTGGGACAGTCTAAAAAAAACACTGACTTATCGAACTGTTGACAAGGATTTCAATGAACTGGACTACCGAAAGTATTATTGTACATAGCAGATAAGTAACGCAACGAAATTTTGCAATGTCCCGGAGAACATTTCTAAAAGTAGGGGAGTATGTGAAGAACGCTAAATTTTTCTCTGTATTTTGTGGTAATTCCACACCCCACACAAAGGCAAGGCCTACACCCAGTTATCAGGCTCTTGGGCACGGTGCCGCTGCGCAGTCAGTTAGAGAGCCAGGCAACAGACTCATGGTGTCTGGTCCGCGTGGTCGAGGTCAGATTTTATATATTCGCTTCTTGATTATTCTTCGATTATTCTTCATGTTGTTTAAAAGTTAATGAGTTGTTTTATGAATCGATCTCTCGTTGCTCAGAACCAGAAAGTCGTGGCAGGCAACACAAACATCTACAGAAAATCTTCTTTACTGACGTTACAGACGATGAACATTCAGGGGTTCAAATGTTGATGGGCAGTGAACATCAGGCTCAAATACAGACGGGTCATTTCCAGAGAGGGAATCCAGGAGAGTCAGTGGCATTAAAATAAAGCTTGGCTGTACGTTAATCAGTTCCAAGGGATGGAGCCAGTCCTGAAGGTTAAAAAACAGATGAAGATGGTCGTTCAAAGCCAGCCCAACTGTGAAAGACGAAGTAACAAAGCTGTGGAATCTTGATATACGTGAAGAAGATCCAGTCCATCCGGTATTCAAAGAAGTAATGTTTAAAAATGGACGATACTCTGTACTATTGCCATGGCGTGAAGGCAAATTCCATGTACCTTCAAGTAGAGACTTGGCGGAAGGAAGGTTGAAACACCAGCTGAGAAAATTGAAAAAGCAACCTGAAATCTTGCAGGAATATCATGAGATCATTCAGCAACAGCTGAAAGAGGGTAGTGTCGAGCCGCTTCCTGCAACACCAAACAGAAAGCGAGTAACCTACATTCCTCACCAGGCAGTTCTGTGAGAAGAGGCGACAACAACAAAGTTGTATAGGAATTGTATACAATGCGTCAGGAAAGGCAAGTAGAGCAATAAAGTCGCTGAGCGAGTGCCATCACACTGGTCTGTCGCTAAACCCTCTGCTGTATTCAGTGTAACTTAAATTCAGGATGCATCAAACTATGCTGATAGCAGATATAAAGCAGGCCTTCCTTCAAATCGAGATTGATCCGAGAGATTGAAATGTCCTAAGATTTTTATGCTCAAAGAATGTCAACAATGACGAGCCTCAGATTGTAGAACAGTGATTCACAAGAGCAATATTTGGAGCACGTCCAAGTCGGTTTATATTAGGTGCTACGACACGACAACACCTCAAGAAGTACAGGGAGAATTATTCTGAGCTGGTGCAAGATATAGAGGCCAGCTCGTACGTAAACCCTTACATCTTTGGTGATTATTTAGCTCATGGTCTATATCAAGCCTTACGGGCAAGAAAGGAACAGCTCCAAAGGATATTCCAAAAGGGGGGATTCTCTCTGAGGAAGTGGTTTGGTAGGGAACCTACAATCTGTAAAATCAATGCAGAAGCATAACAGACGAAAGAAATGTTCTATGGATAATCTGGGATCCCAAATGGGATGTGATGAAAAAAACGGTCAGGTGGTCATAAAAAGGACATTGTTGAGTTCTTTGGCAGCGGTTTATGATCCTCTTGGCGTATCAGGCCCAATAATACTAAGAGCAATGGTGTTATTTCAAAAAAATTGTGCTAAGGACCTGCGAAGAAGGCTATGGACAAAAGGTTATCTGTTCAAGCTACACTGCAAAACTGGAGTTTTGAATTGTTTATTTAGATTCACTCATTGTTTATTATTTTATCGTTCTATAAATTTTGGTTAAATTTGTGATACATGTTTGTGAACGTTTTCAGCGAGTAAACAGAAAATTCCAAATGCTCCAATCAATCCTTGGGCTTCTTCTAAGCAAGAATTGGTAGTAGCAGTAGCGGCTCCTGGCTCAAGATCTCATGATCCTTCCGATGCCACAAAGAAAAGAAAACTTAATAAACAAGAAAGAAAACCACACCCTTATGTTTGCTTGAATTGTAGAAGCGAGTTATCACATGGAACTGAATGGTATAAAAAACGACACTGTCTGCAAACCCACTAAAACGGGAGTGTCAGGGAAGTGTTACGTGCTATTCCACCCAGAGATCACAAAGATGTGAGAGACTTCTTGAAGTCAAAGGCGAAAGAAGCAACAAGTGAAGCTGTGGAAAGCCAGACTCAGGTCGCAGAAAGAGAAATGTGGAAAGACGAAGAAATGATGCAAGATACCATTATCGAAAGTGATCTTGAAAAAGATGATATATCCATGGTTACTTCGTCGTTTTCTTCTTTTCAACCCATTGCCCCACCATCGCCGTTAATCGAGAAATAGATGGCTTATCACCTTGTTCAGCACCTCCTTGTCCAGCAGCTACATCAACACAGAGGTCCATAAAAACGTTTCTTGAGCAAGAAGAAAAGAAAACCGAGGAGGACGATCGACTTGGAAAAATGCAAACAGACTTGGATCAAATATTGGTCATGCTTGGCAGTCTAACAATAGATGCAAAAAAGTCCGACCAGATCGACACAAGTCCTGTCATGAATAAATCAGCTAGGCCTCTACAGCAGGCTTCTAATTTAGAAGTTACCCACCCAGATATTCGCATTGAAATGTTAGAGGATGGCTGTCGAATAACGTGTATAGTTTGCGAAAACCATTTGATTTCCCATCCAAGAAAAATATGTAAGTATAAGTTGGAAGTTTGCTTGAAGAACTTGTCTGAAATAGAATATGTAGCTTTGAGTTCTATAATAGTAATGTTCTTCATGTTTTTCAGTAAACTTGATCAATCACATGGATCGGGGAGAATATACGATAGAGAAAAATACGAGTCTTTCATTAACGGAAAGAATCAACTTTGGTAAAGCTTTAAGAGTACAATTATGGAACATTTTAAATGCAACGCAACTAGAAGTGGTGGAGTTGAACACTTCAAGGCAAAACAGTACGAGCTAAAAGAAAGAAAAGCAATGAATAGATGTATGGATGTACACCCAAATCTTATTAGTGCTGGCATTGAGGTGTGTAAAATGAAATCAGCAGCCTCACACTTTGAATCATTGGTTGGATTTTTCTCATTCTGTGGAGCAGATGTTGGACATCTTGGCCATGGGCGGTAAGTATATACCATTTACATATATCTACACTACTTGTATTTAAGAACTATAATATTACCTTACATTAAATATATTATTATTATTCACATTAAAATGATCACTTCTCAACAGGAATCAGTTTCCCGATATAATGAAAACTGCATATGAGTATGCAATAATGAAAACAGCTGAATGTCTGCAGCAACCTTTGGTATCAACTGGTTTAAGTAAGGCCACACATTTCCATGGCTATTGATAAATCTACGCCCCATTAAGACACAAATCATGCGAGTCAGATACATCAGACATATTTAGGGGTGGTGGCGAGGATTTGGTGCAGCAAAATGCCCATAGATTGTCACCCAGAAGTCAAGACAAAGGCACAATACGACGAGAAATTGCGCAATCTGCAAAAAATTTCCTTCAGGAACAAATGAATGTAGAAAAAAATGATACAATCAGTAACTTAACTAAAATTTTGGAAAAAATTCCCCCAAAGAGTTAATTGAAATTTCTAGGAATCTGGCAACTCAAATATTTGGCGCAGATCAAGTTAGTCAATTTGCATCTGATGTCTGTCAATCGTGGAAAAATTTGAAAAGATTGATCACATTCCTGTCAGTGACCGTGGAACAAGCAACAAGAACAAGAAGAGATTTTATTAAGAAGTTTTTTGTTGAAGAATCTGGGATTTTATGAGAAATGAATAATGCTGACGTTGGTCGTAAACAATTCAATAAACGTTTCCATTTAAGTTTATAACCAATTTTTAAGGATATTTTTAGGAGACTTCTGAATTAGTGTCATATCTTGAGGCCAAAAGCCTCAATCCTAAAATAGCTCAGTAGGCCTATGTATCACAATCTGAAGCGCCAATCTGAAGAGTTCTGTCATTTCCTGTGTCATTTCTGGTAGTGCGTGGGTCCTTCAGAAAAATGCCCCACAACTAAAAAAACTCATTAAAAATGCCCTGAAAAGACTGGATGCTGCAAAACCTGCATCGTTGCCAAGAATCAGAGGGGCAAGAACGCACCCTTTCTCCAGCACACATGTGTAGAGTTTGCTGGACCGTTATATTTAAAGCAAGGATCAGAAACCAAAAAGGCGTACATCACCTTGTTTTCATGTGCTACATCGAGAGCTGTTCACTTAGAGCTAGCTCCTGATATGATGGTCTTGGTGGTCTTCAAGGTCAGGACTAATTGCAGCTGCTAACTCAGCAATTGATTGTGGATCTAATTTGGAACAATAGATTAAATGGCACCAATAATATTATTAGGCATGTTTCGAGGAGTCTGATGGGCGGAGTGTATTACAGGTAAAATTTAGCAATTTTTTCAACTCTATTCAAAAAATTAGCTTTATATCAACGTCAGAGGTGTTCAAAATTCTAACAAAATCATACCTAACTGACTATCACAACGTTTAGGCACTCGGGTCTGAAAAACATACTCAGTACGACTTTACGTCATTTGTTGAGGTCACAAAAGCTGGTCCATGATCACTGAACTGTACAAATACAGTTAACTAGCCTGCCAGGCGAGTGGATTGAAAAATTCTGCAAACCCAGGCAGCGGCCTGCGTAAAACGTCTGGTAAGGGAATGAATGGGGTACTACCATGCTAACAAACAAGGAAATAAGAATTCCCTACGGTAGCCAGCTGTAACAAGTTAGAGGTAAGAAAATCCCATCCCAAGGCGCATTGACGATTTTGCAGTACATTATCACACCCTAGAAATTCGCCCAAATAATGCAAATCACTACAAGGAAAATTAAGGGATACAACTACTGAGCGCAGATAGTTCAAGGGTTGCCCCGTAATAGAAATACATGTGTTGGAAATACTCCTGAGAGTGGGGCAGGGCTGCTTGTGCTGCTTATAGTTTTCAGAAATTTGCTGAAACACAGCCGAACTAATAATGGATGTCAATGAACTTGTGCCAATGAGTGCAGATATCCCAAGAAGAACAATTTCACAAAATGACAAGGGTTGGCAAGCAGAATAAAACTTTTCTGCTCAGGGGGAAACAGAAGTATCTCCAACAGAAAATACAGATGGGTGTTGATCGCTCCAGCCCATTAACGAAGCACGCATTGGTAGTTTAAAGACAATAATTCTAGTGACATACTACGGTTTTCTTGGTTTTCGTTTTCTCGCTCTCTCCATTCCTTTGGTGGTTGGTGGCACATTCATTTACCGGATGTCCCCAGCTGGAATAGTCTGGACAGCAGGTAGCAGCTGATAGGCAACTACGAGCAATATGGTATTTTCTGTGGCATGGGAAGCAACAGACACTGTTCTTACAGGGTGTTGGCATGGTAGGGGTCGGCACTGCCAAAACGGCCACAAGGTCAGGTTGGCCAGAAGTGAGGGCTGTCATCATCTCCGTCAACTGGGGAAGCTATTGTTGTTGCTGCTCCTGTTGATGTTTAAGGGTGGCCATAACCACCAGGGCCAATGTGCAAGTCCCGAAGTCTGCATTTCCCAGAGGCAATGTTTTCAGTGCCCGATAACGTGTTGTGAAGAAAACCACGGCATCTAAAGTGGGCAAGGGATTGATTTCTAATAACTTCAGCTGAATTGTTGGTGGAAGGCCGTCATTAATTGGCGTTTTAACAAGGCATCATATGCATCCGCTGGTAAATTTGGCTCAGCATCTTTGAGTGATGCTTTCAAACAGCATTAAAACAGCATTAGTTCCTCCAATGGATGATTAGATGATTGGATCCCCAAAGGTGCAATAGTGATGCTCATGATCCACAGCCAGATCAAAGCATTGTCGTAAGCTGGCTGTTAAGTGAAGGAAAGTATCTTGATTATCTGCCTCTAGCGAGTTGTAGTAAGTTGCCATGGGGCCATGTAAAAATGTGGGCAATTTGGCTAAGCGCTTGGCATCGGTATGCCAGCCATTGCCAAGAGCACAACGGTCCAAATCAAATTCTGTATCTAACTTTAAATGTAATAGCACAAACATCAGAATGACGACTAAAACCCTTGCGCATTCAGTGCTGAAAACACTGGCCAAATATACTAACCCTGAGCAGGATCATTAAAGGAAAATATATAAAACATTCAAAAAGACCACATTGACTTCAATTCAAAAAAAATTCCAGGGTGATCACTGTGACATAACAGCATCGAGAGGTTTTTGCCAAAAAGCATCCTGCTTCAAAATGCAGTTTAAGAGCTTTCAGTTCACTACTTTGCACACAAAACTTTCACTAAACCGATCTGTACAGCATTTTCCTTCAAATAACATATTTCGTTAAAATCAGTTCCGGTAAGTCCAATTATAAAAAAAGTAACATCAACTTTTCGAATACAAACCCTTAATTCTTAATTCTGGGACCAGTTTCTACACGGGAGTCTGGTTGTGCTTGCAAAAAACCTTTGCTTGCCAGAATACGTTAAAATTAGATTCATAGTACTTGTCAGATCAATTTCCTTTCCGTTTCCCCCAAAAAATCAATATGTCAACTTTAGTTGCATGATCCCTTTGAAAAGTTTAGTTACGTCACATTTAAGTTGCATAGTTCTATTAAGCCACATAGACTCACCGTTTAATATACTGGGCAGCAGATGAAACTTTTGAAATTCCAAGATTGTCTTCATTGTGTAATACTTGTCTGTGGAGATTGCTTTTATCAACATCATCATAATCGAGAAGCCCAAGTGTGCCTAAAATTTAGAAGGGGAGAAAAAGGTCACAATAAAATTGAAAACATTCACTCAGCCGAATTATTTTCACATATCATGAATAATTTCTGTTTATATGATTGACATATAACATAATGATTGACATATAACATATAATATAACATATGATTGACATTCTAATGGGCGTTGAATTAGCCGCAACACTTGTAATCATATATGGGAATATGCCATATTGTCAAACAAGAATTCTGTCAATAATCATGCTTAATTAGCTTCTACCATTCTATCCTCAAAGTCATCTTTCCAATTTCTCATAAACATTCCACTGAGCATGATGGTCCTCTTTGCTCATCAAATTCAGGCATGCACCACATATTGAACAAAAATTTCAGATTTCAGAAAAACAATCTCACTATTCTCTTGGATTTCGGGAAAGAGATGCTTATTGCCAACAGGCATCGAAGAACATAATTAAAAGAAAACTATGATAATCAAAAAGATGAGGAAGAGAAAATAATGTTTTGAGCATGTACGTTTAGCAAGCCCAATCAGTACAGCCTACCCGAGGAAAGAATGGACTTAAATCTAGCTGATAAGAACATTCAATATCTGAGCTTCTATAAATGCTTAGGATTCACGCTGAACGAAAACACTTACATTACAATGAAGTGAAGGACTTCTTAATAATAATAATAATAATAATAATAATAATAATAATAATAATAAGTAATGTTTAAAGTGGGTAGCCTGCACTAATCGATCTAAAGTTCAATTTTTTACAACAGGGCCCACTATAAATAAAAGCTGTCAATTTGGGTGTTACAATGAAAAAAATAAATCAGAAGATGAATATTTACAATACTTATACAAATCAGAAGATGAATATTTACAATAATTATACACGAAAAGTCATCGCGAATATAAAAGTCTAGCTCAAAGTGCTGTTTTGAATAAAAGCAAACTATTTAACTTAGTTGTTGATGCTGGTAGATCGTTCCATATTTTAATAGCCCTTGCTCTGAATGTTTTTATTTGCCAGGAGTTTCTCTTTTGAGGCACGTCTAACCCAAGAGAGTCTCATCCTCCTAGCAAACTCCCTAGTTCTCAGTCACTTAGACTTGTCAACTAGATACCTTACTCAAGTTGCAAAAACGTTGTGCTTGTCTCATCTTCTCAGGTAGCCAAACCAGACAAGGAGTAAGCCACTGTTTATTAAAGTAAACTGACTTCCGTTACATCAAAGAATCAAACATGATACATGCATCCTCATGTTTAAAAATTAACAACAACATGGCACCCCCATATTAGACCGAAATGTTTAAAAAGGTTTCAGATGTACATAGTGACAATACAAGATCTTCTAAGTCTGGTATCTATACTAACAGAGGAGCAGGAAATTACTATACAAAAACATTTAAATATTTTGGCACTAAACTCTGGAATGTATTGCCAGCACATCTTCAAACATGAGAAAGAAAAAATTGGCAATTTTCTTTCTCAACATTTAAGAATTATCTACCCAACAATAAGAAATAAGACTGATTGAATGTGACAATATTCATCATTTTGGTACATTTTGGTCATTTACAAATGACAAAACAAAGAAACTCAAATAGAAAAATCAAATGAAACATATTTCAATCATTAAATCATCTTCCAAACTGAAAAATAGCTCTTTATTCACCAGGGCAGGTATATAAGTTGCATCTCATTACATTTTTATTCCTCTCCTAGGCCCAGGGTGGAATAAAAGTCAGAATTCACATACATGCGTACTTGTGAGCAGCATAAATCAAGAAAATGCAAGCTGCAAGATCCAAATTGGGTTGCGGGCTGTGATTGTAAATTAATATTTCTAAGAATCTGTGAAATATTCAGGATCAAATGGACATTAATAAAAATGATTGACATTCCAAATATTATTCATTGATGCCATACGCATGAGTATTGTCTTTGATTATTGAGTGATTAAATTATAGAATTGGAAAGTTGATCTGGAAAATGTGAACACATTGAAGAGATTTCAGGTGCAGAAGGACAGATTCTCCAATTCTCTTTCTGACTATAATTTTGATATCTAAGGCATTGGTCTACTTCTAAGAGGGGTAGCAGCTGGCTATGAAATTAAGGCCAAGGCAATAGACAATACAAATGAGCAAGACGATGACTTACCCACTCCAGCACCCGCGAGATAAAGTGCAGCAGGGCATCCAAGTCCACCCATTCCAACAATTAGCACCTTTGCATGTTTCAACTTCAATTGGCCTACAAATATATACAATTATTAACAGCTAGCATCTTGCTGTACTTGGCATCTTAAAATTGGACACCTCGAATTTTCGATAAATCCTCTTAAGATACGGTCGTCCTGGCATTGACTGATAGATGTAATATGGAACCTTGCATAAAGTGTAATGACTGAATAATACGTAGGAAGAGGAAGCTAACCTGCCACTCCTATTTCTGGCAAAATGAGTTGCCTTGAATACCTTGATATATCTTCATTTGTCAGACTACATTTATTCATATAAACAGCTTTTTCCATATTAAATATTCACAATAAAAAATTTAAGAAGAAGTCTTCGCTCTGCCTGAAGATAAGATTGGTAAAACTTGTTGATGAGCCAACACACGGTAAAAAAGAAAGTTTGTGTACTTGCTGGCAAGCACGTGGCTTGGTTATTGAGACAGAATATTGATTCTGTGATTGGACGATTGGACAGGCAGACTCAGACACGGGTTCGGCTTTAAAACAGAAAGGATTTGCGAAGGAGATAATGGCATCGATGAGTTCTCACCTTCAAAAAATAAGAAATAAAACAAAAAAGAGAGCAAGACAGCTTGGCCTGAGAATTTGCTTAGCGACCCCATTCATATTTCTTTATCCGAAAAAAAATTAAAGGAGAACTATTTTGAACAAATGTAATCAACTAACATATGCTAGCATTTATAAGAAAGGGTTGAAAGAGCCCAAGAAGGGTCTTAGTGCTTAGTGCTCGATGTGAGAAAACCCCCTTAGAGATAAGTGCTTAGAGCAAAATCTTAAATTCTATGAACTGCGACTAATTGTAACAGTTGCGGTATGGTTTCGGAAGGAGAAACACGAGATTATAAACTTCAATATATTTTTACAGATACAGAGGGCAAAGAAAAAAAGAAATGTTCTGCGGAGGAATCCCTGGCAAGATCAAATTCAGCTTGGGACTGAGCAACTACAATCTTCATCCGTTACCTTGCTGCCCCGCTATTCAATCATGGCAAAGGAAATTAATGTAACTCAATGAAGGATGACAAGATGCATTGATAAAACTTTTTGATCACGATGCAAATTGCGTAAATACTTTTGTTTGTTTGTCCAAATGTTGAACAAAACAGCAGTCAAGTGACAAATTTCTTTCGAAATTGCCTGTTAGAGAAAACAATAAATCAATCACTTCACAATGCCATCACACACAATATGCTACCATAGATACGTTCATTGTCATTAAGAAGAATTGATTGGCTTGTATGACAGGAAGACTTAGATACTACCAGAAGACACCACCACTGGTTGATGCTTCCGAAAACAGAAAGTTTTGCAAGCAAAGGTAAGTGTTTTATTTTGTTTTCCTTTTCAGAAGAATAAAATTGTAAAGGCTAAGCAAGTCATCTCTAAGATCGTTCAGATTCTTCTCAAAGAAGGATCATTGCTTTGACACTTGAGAAAAGCACGATACTTGCTCAATGAATGATCTTATCAAAACAAGTGGTCTCACAGCGATTACAAACTGAAAAAATGAATTCAGAAGCCTAATGAATAAACCTAGGTTTAAATTGACTCAAGTAATGTAAAAATATGTGCGCTCACACCATCTTCGTTTTCTAGCTTTGCATGACGGAAAAATGGCAAAATTAGCAGCCATGGCGATACTTGCAGTGGCCTGTCTCGGATTGATGGGAAAAGGAATCGAAGTGAGAGCGGCAGAAGACAGTCTTCTCAAAGAAGATGGCATTCAGGAAGATGATGTCAGAGAAATAGTATCAAGTGAGAAAAATGAAGATGTTGTTCCCGAGGAAGATGAACTTAAAAATGATGCCAAGAGTGACGATGAAGAAGATAAAAGTGACGGCCAATATACGGAAGAAGATGAAGAAATGAATAAGTACATGATAAACGAAGACGAAATGATAGCCGCTATGAGAAGAGATCAAGAGAATGACGAAAAAGATGCCACAAGAAATCAAATTGAAAATGATGAAGAGAAACATCCAAGAAATGAGGAATTGTTAAGCAGTTACTTTGTAGACACAAATGAAGCTGATGCTATGAGAGATGCAGATCTCAAAGAAAAAATTGCACAGAGAGCTAAGCACAATGAACTTGAATCAAGGACGAAGGATGGTAGCGATGAGGATGCTGATTCGGAAGAAAATCAAACTGAAAAGGAAAGTAAAAAAGAAGAAGCTTGGGCCTATCCTGAAGAAGGAGACGAGGAAACTGCCATTAAGATGAAACAAGAGAAGAAATCACCTGGTTGGTTCTCCAGAAGAAGATCCTCTCGAAGGAGATCTTCCAGAAGACGCGGAACAGGTACACTGCATTAACTATTAACTCTTCAAACCCACTCATATTGGAAAGAAATAAAAAAATACACCGTTTGCTTTATCATGGACTTTCGTGGTAGTATCAAACATGACAAGTTAATAAAGTACTAACATTAACTTTGTTTACTTTCTACAAAGGTTGTCATTATAAACCGTTTAAGTTTCAATGCTCTGCTGGATGCTGCTTCAAGGGATTCAGGTGCAGGAATTGCAGAATGAAGTTCTATATAAAGTGTTTCAAATACTTGTACCCTCCGGTTAGAGGCTCACAGATGGGTACAGCACGATGGCCTACCACTGATCAGAGCAACTGGATGGCAAGATTTCAAAACAAGAAACTTTACCAGATCACGTTGCCTGGTAGTCATCACACAGGTGAACTCTTGAGAAATAGTTGAAAGTCCAAATATAACCAATATACATTACAGCTAGTCCACTTCAGTTATAGCTATAAGTGACAAATAGTGATAATTCACGTTCAGTGCAAGGTGAATGCGTGGATTTAATTAAAATGATTTTTGCCATGTAGGTATAAATATCAACCCTGGAAAACACCTGATGGACAAATGGGACATTCCACAAACCATGTCTATTGCAAACCAACTGAAGGCCGGTATCAGATTCTTTGACGTCAGAGTGGCAACTGGTCCATTTTTGAGACAGCCTTCAATCACACACAACTACAAATACCAGGAATTTGAGAAATTAATCAAGAAAACAGTGAACTTCCTGAAGTATCACAGAAATGAACTTGTCGTGATTCGACTGAAGGAAGGCAGGAAAAAAACAAATTATTACGGCTTTAAATTCTCGTGGAAAACCGATTGGACAAAGGTGGACAAAGTGCTGAATAACTGGAGGTATGCCTCCTATGTGTACCGCGGCAGTTCAAACGCACTTGCAAGCAAAGTATCGAGTCTGCGTGGAAAGATAATCATATGCCAAGAAGGCACGGGAAAGTCAAGTTTGAAGAGATTGAGATGCGACGGATCATGGTCTACCACTAATACAAACAGTCCAACAAAATTGTATTCAAAGATGACAAGCTGGACAAACGCAAGGCCAACCTACTCACTATCCAGATTCTACTTTTTAGAAGCCATTTGCACGATGACTGGCACAGATATACAGAACTCCATATGGTTAATCAGCAAATGCAAACGCAGTGGTAACAAGGCATTGTACAAGTACAAAAGTATCAAAGACTTAGCCACTGAATGCAACTACCAAGTCTACCAATGGATCAGTAGTCACTCGATCAGCAAACTCAACGCAATCATGACCGATTTCGTCAACCCAAAGACCATCAACCTCATCATTTCAAAGAACAGATGATGACGTTATGCTAGACATAGCACCAGTTGACAGTTCTATTCACATTTACTTGGTATTTACCATGATTCACCATTTACTCACAATGGTATAATTCTATTTCTGTACACATGTTTAATATCAATTCATTTGAGCAAAGTAGACTTATGCAAGCAACTTGGTCACATTTCTATTCGTGTATTTCTACAAAATTCCTTGTGTTGTATTTCAAATCTCTTCCAAAATCTCGCAACCAGAAAGGCAAAGAGGCTAGCTGCTACAGTGAATTTAGCTACTTTCAATACAAGTTGCTCGCCTGTGAAAATCACTTTACAATAACAAGCAACAACATCGAACCAAGCCTACTGAAAGGTGAAATCTTGACAAGCGAAGACTGAATATATTATTAATCAATTCTTTTGTGTAATTATACAGAAATCACATGACCGGGAACTAGCATATAGTTCTTTATTTCATCAACTCTCTATAACTTAGGGAGCCACAACTTTTTCCAAAACAAAAGAGGGGCTAATCATCATTTTAGATGCCACAGAGAGTAGCTACATATTTTTAGAATATCCACTTAACGGCCACGAACATGAGACAGCAGCTACAAAGCCTCGTGGAAATAGCAAGAGTAGAAGACAGTGTGTCTGAGTATTTCCAAGTGTAAGAGACAAGTTGCGAAAATCAAAGACAGAGAAGCAAAGTAGCGCGAGTGGTGCATTGGATAAGGCGCGTCTAGCTTCAGGAGACATACCGGGACCTCGAAGTCTGGGAGAGTTACCACGTGGACCCTGTAATCTATACAATGCAAGAAGATCTGACAGCAGCTCAACAGGTATAGCCAGACAGCCAGGGGCTCAAATGAGGAAGGGTGTGGGGGGTGTTACACCCCCCAAAAGTTTTTAAATCCGGTCCCAATTACAGTTTTTGGTGATAAAATCGGTCCCAATCCGGCTTTGGACTTGAATTTTTTCAGAGTTGTACCAGTTGTAAAAGCTGCTGCTGCACTGTATACTTTAATCGGAGAAACTTTCGCGGAAAGAAACTTTCGCGAGGCGAAAAAAACGCGAAATTTCTAGAATTAACTTTCGCGTTTTAGGCAAAATCGGATATTTTGCAAGAATAAACTTTCGCGAATTCCAAGTCTGAACAGAAACTTTAAGCAGAAACTTTGAAGTAGTTTTTATTCAAAGTGAAACTTTTTCATAAATTTCGCGAATTTCCAATTTTGAAATTTTTTTCAAGAATAAACTTTCGCGAATTTCATATTTTAGAAAATTTCGCGCAATAAACTTTCGCGAATTTTGGTCAAAAACGCGAAAGTTTCTTCCCGCGAAAGTTTTTCCGATTAAAGTAAAACCAAGGAACATTGTTCAAACAATGTCCTGGTTCCGCAAATAGTAAGTCAGTTCCAGCAAAGGCAATCTGGCACTTCTACTTCTGTGGAGGAGTTGAATAACTAAGATATTTCACGTCACAACAGACATCCAAGACATCCCCTTCTGAGAACTTTTCAATCCGGAAATCACACACACGATCTCGCAGTGAATTAAGCCTGTATATCATAGTACACGCGGAGGAGCCTTGTGACATTGGCATGCGACGTTGACCTTGAGCACATTGTAACGAAATGGGCAATGCTGCCAGTATCTGGTTGAATCATAAGACTTTGAAAAATAGCACTTGAATACTCAGTTCACTTACCTACTATTATATTATTATTATTATCCACTTACATTTTAATTGTTCAGTTATGTCGTAGGGCCTAATTTAGTGTTGTTTTTCCCACATTATATGGTCTTGGAAATCCCAAATGTGTGGTCTTGGAAATTAAAAAGTATGGAGGGTTTTGGGAGTTCGCCAGGATCGTGGCAGCAATGCCACATTCCGCAGACGTTGAACGCTTGATCAGTACTTGCAACAAATTTTTATCTAATACCATTCCTATGATAACTTTATATTACTGGGCAGATAGAGAATTTTCAGGATTCTAAGCCATTTTCAGACCTTAGGAATGGCAAAATCTCATGAGCTGCCGGCGGCTCCGCCCCCTGGACCCCTGCCAGGGCGCTGCCCTGGAACCGCTGGGAGCTTACAACAGCGCCCCCAGACCCCCAGCTGTTGTGGGCAATGACCTACGGTCATTGCGTGGTTGCCTACGGCACGCAAGTTATCAAGGGTATGACTGCACAAAATATTTTCCAGGAAACCTGATAGCATTCATGCAAGTGTGGTCTTTGAATGTTTCCATAAATTAGGGCCTTGTAATTACGCTTTTATTAAATTGTGACAGTTTGGAAAGTGCTAATTTTTATCGAAAAAATCGGTCCTTTAGTAACACACCCCCCTAAAAAAATTTTGCATTTGCGTCCCTGCAGACAGCAGGGCGATGAAGAGTCGCTGTGCAATTAAATTTGGTCGCTAGTGGAAAAAGTCAAAAGATAGAGTTTGTCTGGAAAGGGTGGGCCATTCATAAGAAAATGCAGCGCAAGCCCAGAGCTGTTTTTGTTCTTGCGACCAATTGGCAGTTGCAAGAGTTGCAATATACAAAGTTTTCTACGGATCTAAGGGAGTTCTGTGTATACGGCATGGACCTAAACGAATTCAAAGAGTATATAAGTCTCATCGTTACAACATACAGAAACCGCCGGTTAATGAAGCGTGGTAGTTACAAATGACCAATGTTCATTGGACCTGTGTTAATGCATCAGCGGAAAAATTGGAAAAATAATTCCAAATCTTCTCATCGTATTGTCTTGGAAAACCCAGCATTGGAGGCAATTATGGCACGGACGGCGAAAAGGCAATAATGGATGGCTTCAAAAGAAATGTTCCTTTGCAACATTTTTAAGATGTTTCATTCATTCTAGAGGTAAAATCGCTAGTTCAATACCCTTAAAATTGTATGGATTAGTAGACCGTGATGATGGAACTGAATTTGACACAAAACTGCAAGCATTGAAGGGCGATTGGATGGAAAAGGAGAAAAGCGATGCAAGTAAAAGACTTCAAGGACAATCTTTTTATGATTGGTTTACAAAAAAAGGCTCATTCATATGCGAGAAAACTTGTATTCACTACAGTAGAAAGGTAGGGCACACTAGTTCTGGACAATGTTATAGCTATCCTTGATTTACAAAGATTCCGTGGCAATAACACCCTGTCATATATTTTTTCAGATCTGTGAGCATACATTAACAGCAGCAGAAGCAAACGGTACTCTTTAGAGTTTTATCAACTGGTTTCAAAGGTCCCAAAAGAAAAAAGCTTAGTCGATATAGCTTTTGTAGGTTGGCCAAAAACGGCTGGAAAAAACCCTCCAATCGCAGAAGGTCTAACAAAAAACGTAAATTAACTGATGATATGGTGGGCATATGGTGGGTAGTGCTCATGTACAGACACCCGCACAAGCGCAAGTTACCCAATACAACAAGTGATCGCGCCCGCTTCACTACTCCCTAGTATTAGCCTTCCTGCAAGAGGTAACGGATTTTCATTGAAATTTGGTTGCAGGCACACGCCTTTCTAAATGCTACGGTTGTCGTGGGGATATAACAAATCCCCCCATCCAAGCTTCCGAGGATCTCGTTTCATCGAGCCATATGTAACCATCCAATCGCATTCATCGGCTGCAAAAATACCAAACACTTTAAAAACTTATCAAACAATGTCTCCTTGAAAATAAGTGGAATGTTCTGTTTGTAAAAAACGAGTAAATTAATGTAATCCCTTGGTTGTGGCATGATAGTATTAATTATTCTCTGGCACCATTAAAACTAACATTAAACAAACTATATTGTATTTCCCTTGGGTCAAGACAAAATAAAAATATTTAACTAATGTTCCAACTATACCCACTTTAAAGAGCCACAATTATTTGTAACATCTTTGTGGTCTCAAACATAACATAATATTTTTAAAGCTAATTGTTGAAAACATTCTTAGGAAAGAAATCTGATCAAAGAGAATCATTTGAATTTAATGATGGCTTTCCCAATTAAAAATGAAAAAACTTTATTTAGAGATAAAGGAACTTTCTCTTGTGTTTTCATGATAAATACAAAAAGGTTCTGAAAAGGATCCGTCTGCTTTGTCACAACAATGCTTATCTTTTCCGAATCATACGTGTAACGTAGTTTATTGCCTAGATATGAAATTCCGTTCAGATTCAGTTCCTTCACGTCACCAGGAAGTATTGGATCGATATATAGACCATCGCTCTTTAGCCGAATTCCACCGTATCCAAATAGAACACTTTGCAGAAAGCCACCAGCACCAGTGATAAAATTCACTTCACCGCCACCGTTTGGTGTTTCAGTCCAAATCTGAAAGTCAATTCAATTTGAAAATTATGGCACGAAAATATGGAAAAACAAGAAAGAAACAATGAGGTGCCTGTGAAGTTTGGCCATGCCTCCTTGGATGGATCAATTGGGAGAAAAACGGTAATTCGCCATTCTTGCTAAAGGCATTAAAGGGAATGTTCAAGGTTAAAAGGCGTGCATTTGCAACTGCTAAAAATAGATTTGGTTTATTAACCAATCAGAGAAGCGCAAAGGGAAGATTAGGCCTGTTGTTGTTGCCATTTTGCATTCGCTTCCGGTTCTCATCGATCTATTTTTAAAAAGAGCCTTTTATCTTTGCACATTCCCTTTAATAAGGCATTATCTAGAAAAGAAATTTACCCAGCATTTGCCGAAAAACTCGCAAAAACCGTCTTTGTTGATGTCTTGTGCACGAGTGTGGAGACCGTAGAAGAACCAAAATTGCACCTATAAAATCCCACACAATGCCGTGAAGAGAATTAATGTCAGCTAGAATTTGGCAGCATTGATGAAAACTGTCAAAAATGGGTTGGGTTTAGAAATAAACACAGGGTTTAGAAAGGTTTTGCTAAGATGGTAAGAGAACATTGTCTTAGATAAAGAACTCGGGAAATTGGAAGGAAATTGTTCAAGACAGAGTAAATGAGATTCCGATACAAGCAGACGAGGAATTGTGGAGTCATCGCCCTGCAAAAATTTATCAAACAGAGGAAGCAAAGGAATGGTAGCGAGTGGACTGAGAGAGAGTGTGTACAATCTGGCGGAAGGACCAGAATGACTTTCTAAAGAACGAGAACGCAAAACCAGAATTTGTTGAAGAAAAGGAAGATGTGATGATGGGGCGAAAAGGATCCGACAACCAGTGTTTGCAGTGTCACCGATGATGCCACAAGTATAAGTCATGTGACTGACGCGAGCAGAAAAGGTTCAACAGGTGAGTTGCTGCGAGTGACGTCATAAGTGCTAAGATTTATCAAGAACGCATAAGGCAAGAAACGGGAAGATAAAGCCATGGATAAAAGTGCGAGTGTTACAGAGATGAACAAGACAGCGCTATTATGGATAATAGAAACCAAAGAAAGTCTGGCAAAGTGAAAGATACTAAAATGTCTGTGAGCTTAGGAGTGGTGAAAGAGAATGGGGTGTTACGTTGTAAGGAGAGATAAGAGTACTCGTGTACGGAAGGGGAAAAGAAATTTCCAAAGTAATTAAAAAAGTAATAAAATTTTTAATAGTTAAAATTTTTTTATTCATTACATATGATAGTATAGAGGGTTTGCCACTTGCTAGTTCCCACAGAGTTCAAAGGAAAAACACGTACGTTTTTCTTGCCGTATCTTCTTCCAAAATCCTCCTATTGCATTGCCTCACCGGATTTTTATACTTATGCAGCATGTAATTTATTTTTAATAAGCCAATCAATAACTGTTTAAGCTATTAGTGAAACAAATAAAATTCTTGAATTTACGTTATGACACACTCTGGAAATGTCCAAGATGTTCAGAATTTTCCTAGCCTCTGTTCCAGTACGAGCACATTGCGCACCAGCAATAATCACGAGCCTTGATAATACGTGCCTCAGCTATTATTGCAATAAGATTAGGAATATTCTGGACTTTCCCCAACAGAGGATGCTGTCTCTTGTTTTGATCAACTCTTTTCTATAACATTTACTTTTTAAGTTTATCCTGGAGACCACTTAAGTGAAAAATAGGCAATATTATTGTGTGTCTTAAACACAGGCAAATATTTCTTTGCTTTTCAATTATTCAATGGGATATATTTTTAGATATTTCAAATAGAGCAATTCCACACATACTAGTCATGAAAAATAGAAAGTTCCACCCGGGGTGATAAAGTTTCAAAGTTTCATTTCATATTTTTACAATCTTACCTTGAAAGGCTCAGTGATATTTGCATATCCTTCTTTGAATGAGGTATGAGCTCTGTCAAACTCTTTCAAGTGTAGCCACCCAATTGCAAACATTGATTTTGTCATTGCAGGACCATGAGGATCAGTGCATGATTCATAAATATTCAAATCATTTTTCCTTACAGCATTTGTCATGTCAACCATCAGAGGAAAGCCAAGTAGAATAGCATCTGCTTGCTTAACAACTGTTCCAATCTGATAACCATCAAATTCAGGATGATATTTATGGTCAGTATCAAATGGTATGTACATTTTGCTTGCAGTAGTTGACCAAGTTGACGGGTAATCGATTTTGAATTGCTGGAAAATATGAACTGCAAACTCCAGATTTATTTTTGCAATGCCATTTGTATATACTGAATTGTTGACATTGTAATGATACTCATCTGGGCCTTGAACATGATTGATAACGTAAGCAGCTTTGGAACTGTCATATTCTACTCTACTTGTCCAGAATCTGGCAATAGCATCAATTAAGTGCTGCCCCCTTGCATAGAACCACTGCGAGTCATGAGTTGCCATCCAATATTGTTGCACTGCAAATCCTATATCACCAACAACATGATGCTCATATTTAGAGTATGGATTTGGCTCGGGACAAACCTCTATTCCACTAAAAGCACTTTCCCATGGAAACATTGCACCTGAAAAAAAAATAATAACTCTATGTCATCATGATATTTATTTAAGAACAACATACTTTTATTGAATTTTAGATGTATCATTTGTCTGCCAATTGAAAGATAAAGGGGGCAATCATTTGATGCAAGTGAATGCCTGGGTTTAACACAATCATCAATGTTGATACAACAAACCAAATGTTCTCAAATATGTACCACTGTAGCCATTTTCCTCAGCTCTTTTCCTGGCAGCATATAATCTTTCATACCGATATTCTAAGCAACTTTTAGCCAAATCAGGATGAAACAATAAAAGTGCTGGAAACATCCAAGTAGCTTGATCCCAGAATGTATGTCCCATGTACCCATCACTTGGAAGACCTCCAGGACTAAGGCCATATGGCCAAGTTGCACATATTGAGCTAAAATTGATGAACAAAGGAGTCAAGAAAGGAAGATCTATCTATTTGCATCATTATTCCAGTTTTACCAAATCAAAACAATCAGGTGATTAATGTCATATGAAAACAGGGAAAAAGTGGGAAGAAAGCATAAAACGGAGAAAAGACATGCTAAAGTAGCTAGATATAGCAGTTCCTTCATTCTCAATGTACAATGCAGAATGCAAGACTGTATATCTCCATGTGGAATGGAAAATAAAGAAAAAAATTGTAAAAATATTGTTACCTGATGATATAGTACATGCTGGAATTTATTGCTTGACCAAGTTTGAGATTTCCGTTTGCCTGGACATTCCCTGATTCCCAAATTTCTTTCCAATGTTGCTTATGGGAATTGAAAAATTGGCTATAATCAGTTTTCATCAATTTGATGGCTTTTATGAACTCATCTAGAGCTTTTCCTCTTGGATCAGATCCTTCTAAAGAATTTGATATTGCAGTAAGAAAATAAAATGTTTTCCATTCAGTAGATTTTTCAATCTTCAACTTTTCTTGGGCATTGGCAGGATTATAAACAACAGCAACGTCAACCTTCGGGACATTAGAACTTTCTGATTCATTGGTACTGCCATACATGATGGAATAATCTGAAAAAATTAACAAAATACTTTTTGTAGTTTAACCAGTAAAATCTCAACATCTCTATTGTTAATAGATATAAATTTCTATTCACCATTTACTGTGTGCTTGGAGAAACGTATATCAGAGCTTGCTTTCCCCATGTTATTCTTGACTGTAATCGTGATGCCACTTTCATTGGCAGTTTTTGCTTTGACTTCAGTCACCAATAAATTTCTGTAATGTCTGTGGGCATATGTTGTTTGTACAATAGTGTATGAGCTGTTAGATGTAGTGACAGTTTGTGTGAAAACGGCATTATTTGCATCCAGTGCATAATACCGCTGCTCTTCATCACCAGTGCACTCCTCACCCCCATTGCCAACATTTACTTCGATAATTGATGGAAGTGTGGACGGTATTCTGGCCCTGTGGCTTGATAGATGATTTCCATTGAAAACTCCTGCACAGTAAATAGTATCACTAAAAATCCTGTGACCGATAAATCCATTAGATATAGTAGCCATCAAATCTGGGTTATCTGGGAGCTTCGTCGTTTCAAACTGCCACAGATTTGACTTCATATCGACGCCATCGCGGACGAAGGACTCCATCTTTTCATGAAAAACAAAACTGCAGAAGCAAAGAAAGAAGCAAGCAGAGCGGATAGGGTAACCCGACCCGATGAAATCAAAAGTAACGTGGTGTTTTCGTCATTCTCATTGAGCGAAGACTTCCGGGAAATAAAAGACAACGATAACATACAATGTGGAATGTTGGAATGGAATGGAATTAGGGGAAAAGGCTGGAAAAAGCAGGAGCAAATCCAGACAAAGGCTCTAAAACCATTCTGAGAGTTCCGATTACAGCACCATATTGGGGGATACTAAAAGAAACCGGAATCTGGCCAATGAAGATGGTAATACTTCATATGAGAATGATGTTACTCGAAAATGTTCTGAATATGATAAAAGGCAAGCCAGAAGGTGGTACGGAATCAAAAGGAAAAAGCAGAAGAACTTACATAGTAGGAAGAAATAAAAAAGATGGCAAAGGGATATGAAATTTACAGAATAACTGCTAAAAAATTCAAAGTAGGGAAATACAGGGTGGACCAAAAAACTAGCACCATAAAAATAATTTTCTGGAAAGGCATTTTATGAACAATTTTTCGCAAATTACTACAACACAATACTGTATTATACAATATTGCAAAAACATTTTTTAAACAGACCAACCATGAGCGAGGAAAATTGCAAGATGAAAACAAAAATACCCAGAAAACATAGAACAAAGTACAGTGTTTCTTTAACAAAACATAATTTTCAAAAGAATTGATTAACTCCTTACAAACAACTCATTAAGGCGTTGTCTAAAGTGCGACAGAGCCTGTACGAAACTAGCATAAATTGTTTCATCCTTCTGTAATTGAACATTTATTAGACAAAGCTACATATATTAGCTATATTAACTATATATATTAGCTATGCAGTAAATTTGAAGTAAAGCTTGATGAAAATGTTTCATTACTGCAATGCAAATATAATTAAAATGTAGGGTCGGACGGCAATAATCCTTTGCAATCTGGCATACCACATTTACACGATCGTCTTCTGTTATCATTTTGGGCTTCATCATCGGACTCGCCACCTGAGTAATCGAAAGACAACTCTGTTCCAACAATTATGTCAGCTATTGCAAATAATGCAAGCCTTGGTACAACAGAATCTACTCGAACAGGATACAATACGAGATTAGGGTCACAAGAATGGTTTATGAAGCGTGACACGTTTCCAAATCTTGCAGCATCAATATGAGTACGAACGCAACTAGAAGCAGAATTCTCCTTAACTGACAGTAAATAGTTATTGGCTGCTCCGTTTTGTGTCGAAAGTCTGCTCAATGCTTCTTTGGTGCTCAGAACTTCGCCAGCGTAGTCAATTACATAAGTGCCCCTGGAGATGTGTTCCAATGTACGTACACCAAATCCTTTATCGATAGTAGGAAAAACTTGTAACTTTACTTTAAGACCACCTTGAACTACTCTATTAGAACAGGTTACATCACATGAGCAACAAGAGTTACACTCAAATAATGGCTTTGCATAAATCATGCTATTATCTTCATCCTCCTCACCAATACATAACAACTTTCCATGAATATCATAGTTAGGCCCATGTTCTCCAATACAAATACAAGACTGCCTTCCATAAATACATACGTTATCACAAGTGCAACCAAAGCAAATGTTTCCGAAAGTGTTATCATAACTAACAAAAGTATTATCGTAAATATGCTCATAAGAAGCAACAATTTCCTCCGGTATTGCATAATCTACATTTCTGATATGATTGAGCATGGGTGTATTCATGGTTATAATCTGGTTGTAGCAGGGTCAATTTTATTCTTTAATCATTAAACTGGACACAATCTTGTGAAATGACCTATGAATAAAATAAATTTGTATGATTTGATTTGAACAGATGGACATGACATTCAGTCGCAGAAACAACAAGACTTTCAAGCCAATCATTATCATTATGAGTCGAAAATAATAAATCATTGCCACCCCCATCGCAGAAACTATCAAGCGTTGCTAAATAGCTTAAATAATTCAATTTTAATTAAATCTCAAGAAAAAGTAGAAAGCCTGGCTTACTTTGATTTAATTTGTTCTCCAGGGCAGTAGAAGGGACAGCATATCATATCTGTGTGAGCAGTGTGTAACTTCCTAAACATCTAATAACAAAAATGTGACAATAAAAAGTCATAGAAAGAGACCAATAATTCATACAAGAACAATCTTTGATCGGTACAGAGCTTAAAAATAGCTTTGAAAATCTGAAACACAGCGAAACATAATAACTACTAAAGCTTTTCGTCTGACACTCATCGGAGTGGTAGTAGGTTTTCATTTTAGTTCTCTTTCTGACGTAGTACTCCGATGAGTGTCAGACGAAAAGCTTTAGTAGTTATTATGTTTCGCTCTGTTTCCGACTTTCAAAGCTATTTTGAAATTCATACCAGATTAAAGAAAACAAATAATGGATTTAGTGAGGGTACCCCATAGGTAAAAATAAAAATGTTCCGCAAAGCAAGTAATTTTCAGAGAACGAGGTTCTAAATGATAGCAAAATTAAGAACTTGATACATTCTATCATTTTGACGAAAGGAAAGTTGCAAGCAAATTAATTTTACAAATCATGGCTCCTAACAAAGCAGTGGTACTTCTTTCAGGCAACAGGGTACAGATGAAAGAACATATCAAAGCACCTTCTATGATGTAAAATATTTGGTGGATGTTGAGTCAAATAATGAAATTTACGTTGAGAGTTATACTCCCCAATGTTTATATAATATAGCTATGTAGTATTAATCACAGGTCCAAGCTTTGATATCAAATTTTGAAATGTCTAGTTATCCGAATACAAATTAACCCTGATTGCTTTTTGATCTTTGCAAACTATAAGGGAATATATAGTGCATCCTATATAAATCATATAATAACAATAATAATAAAAATAATTTTGGAAAACACCGTTCGACAGTGCTCAATACACATGTGTGTAGAGCGATATATAGAATTGAGTGATGTTCAAGAAAGACACATAATTCCCTGCAACTCTGAGTTTCGTGCTTATGCACTCATAAGGAATTATGTGTCTTTCTTGAACATCACTCAATTCTATAAATCATATAATAGATTTCTACTTTCATATGGAACAGTTATCTCGTGTCATGTTATAAGGATAATGACGGGAAAAAATGTCAAATTCGAATTATTCATGTGATGACGCCAGCAACTATTCCAAGTTGTTTACAAATTATGTAAAAATCTATAACAGTTGAAAAGGAATGTTCTTAAAATGACTATTGCGGCAGTGAGAGGAAAAATTTTTCTAATCATTATTTATTTTTTGGAATATAGAAAATATAAAAAATGGTACCATCAAGTGAAAATTACAAAGACCACAGTGCTTGCCGACAAAAATTGAAAAACAAGTCGGTGTGACAAAATTGGTTGGCCGATCAAAAAATTTGTATACCCCGCCTCGTCCCGGGGGAAAAGTAGGGTTAAGTTTCCTAAAATGCAATAGCTAAAAAATGCAACCTACTCACAGTTCTGATATCGCCATCTCTTAGAGTAGTGTTTCCAGCTTCAATCACAATAACAAACTTTATTTTTGAATTAGTAACATAACCATATCTTGTGCAAAAGTTAAAGATTTCAAAATTCCTTATTGCTTGAAAACAAATAAAATTACTCGCCCAAACAATCTGAAAAGAATACACTTTAAAATCTTCCGTGGGGTACAATAATCCAAGATATAACTCTCTTGGGTCGTTTGAACTCTTTGCAAGGGAAGCAGCTGTGAAATGGAAAAATTCGATAAAGTAAATTTAATAACTAAATGAATATAGAACATTTTATGATCTTCAAGAAATTATCTAAGCCATGTCAATGTTCTGAAATGAAAAGGAACCGTTGTTGATGCAAAGGCTCGATAAGTTGAGTACCATTTCTTAATTTCAAAATAATTTTTCCATATATCAAAAAACGAACGTCGCTTGATTTTGACTTGTCATATGTAGCCAGCACCACAGGCCATTACTCACTCTTTAGTAAATATCCGTGTGCTGGCCTTACTTTTTTGTCGCAAGCAATTTTCACCATTAATTTTGAAATTAAATGATTTTGCGTATGCGTAATATTGTGACCATGAGGACCTGACCTGACCACGAAGAAAGGAAGCACGATGCAATGGCGGCCTCTATTTCGTGTACCCTTTGTAATGAAACCCTTGTGAAATTAGTGGATCAAAAATTGGTAGATGGTAAAGCTGATACAATTATTTGATGTAGTTCGACCTGTTATCGATTGCAACATCGAAAACGACAATCGAAATACATATATGTCGTAAATGTTTCAATCAGTTGAAGAAAATTAAGGGCCTAAAGGAGCAGATATGTAAAACGGAGAAAGATTTAAAACTGAAGTATGAATGTCGGACTTCCGTCGTTTCAGAACCATTTTCAAGGGTTGCAAGATACGAACAAGAAACTGTGAAACTGAGGCATAACAAAAATCGAGAGGATTACAATAAGAGACGATTGGGAGGCATGTCCTCTGTGAAATGAAAGTTCCTTATTCGACTTCGGTAGCTCTCGAGAGCAAAAATTTGTGAACAAAGCTCTTAGTATGTTCTTTTCGAAGCTTCGTAAAATAGTTAGCCTCTTTTGCCGTTGAAGTGCAACATTGGATAATAGATTATAAAATATTGTGTTCAATCATATTATGTTATATTTCTGTCCTGCTAGAAAAACGATCCCTTTAGAAAAAAAATTAAAATAACGAACAAGAAACAACATCAAAGATAAAAAAAATAATACTAAACACACATGTATACGCACCTTTCTCTTCAATTACATCCAAACAAGTATGCACAATGTAATGAAATTTCAGCTCTGGCTTGGGGTTTGTTGTCAATATGTAAAGCGGATAGTTCTAAATAAAAAAATCAAGGCTTGTGATAGACAGTAGTTTGACAATGCTAAAGTCAGACCAAAACATTGAAGTGCCAATATACATGAAGAGTAGAAACAAAGAAAAACTACAGCATTTTTCAATACTCAGAGTTTCATGCCGTCTACTCGCGACCTCATTTGTCTCTTTTTTTTTCGAAGTGCCAATATACGTATTTTTTATTTGCAAGACGTTTTTCCTCACATTTTCGTGACACACTTCGAGGACTGGGTCTAACCTACTGCGACGTCATAGTAGGGAACCCGTTTTTTCTCCGTACTCAAGGAACAAATTTGACCCTGATTTGCTCCCAGAAAACGACTATATTTATTCGTTTTTGTTACTCTAATAGCTACAAATTGAGTATCGGTTACCCAGAATGGGAATTTTAAACAATTTTGATAGGTCAGTCAGTTGCTGTAAAATTCAAATGAAAAATTTCCATGTAATGGCTGTTCAATCTGTGGGCACGGCGCGAGCACAGCATGCTTCTAATTTACTTCTATTTTACAAAGCTGAGCTGTTTAATATCCAAATCTGAGAATGCAAAATTGTCTTCGTTTAATCCAGTGATGTGGCATACCAACTTGTACAGAACTCCATTTAAAATGGCCACCTTAAAATGTACCTCATCATTTGGTAAATATAAGAATGTTCAATTTAACCTCCCATAAATTGATTTACATGAAAGTGCCTCTACGACCTTTTGTTATTTCTCAATTCAATAAAACTCGGCATGCTGATTTCGGATCAGAAAAATATTGTAATTATTTTTAATTATTTTTGCGTTGCTCACGAGTTATTACATGTGAAAGTGTCCATATTCCGTCATTTTCTTCATTTTTCTTGACACACTTAGAACTGGGTCAATTTCACTATGACATCATAGGGGAGTCTTGTTTTTTTCTCCGTACTTAAGCAACAATTTTGACATCGATTTTCTCTCATATCATGAACTTGATATTTGTTTTTTTTACTTTGATGACGAGAAAAAAGACGGTGCATAATGGGATGGGTTGTTTCAAAGACTTTGACGTTTTCGCTGCTGTGAAATCGTAATACAAAGTTGGCCATGAAATGGCGTGGGAACGGCTTGGGTATCAGCCGCGGCCTGTTGGTCAAAGTGTTCGCTCCAATGATATAAAGCGCCGAAGGCGCTAGATACCTGACTCCGCAAGATAAGTGCAGACAAGAGTGATGCCATTTGGCGGCCATTTTAAAAGGTGGCAAATAGCTTTTGTAAATCAACGATTCCAAAGTTAAATGCTTGCTCTGGAGGAAAATAATTGTAAAAAAGTTTCACATATGCATACTGCTGCAGAGCACATAATATGAGGATACTATTAAAATTTAGATAATGACAAAAAACGTTTCAAATATCGGTATTTTGTTTATTTTTCGCGGAACGATGGAGCAGGCCTAAATTAATCGAAGAACAAAAACAGCTGTTGAATTAAAAGTCTTGGATTTACTGGATGTAATTTGTAAACTCAAACTCAAAAAACTCTAATTAAAGGTGAGTGACAGGGTTTTGATATCCCAGAAGCTTACTGAAATATTAGCAAATACAACACTTCTCCTATTCGAAAGGAAACGCAGTGGCAGATTCAGATTATACCTTTTATACAAGTGAATTAATTCAAAGAATTGTAGCGGTCTGATATTCTGTTACATATTTAAAGTCATTCTGTTACTACTAGGCTGAAGATAATTGATTTTCCTCGTTGTGGAACCTTTAGTAGGCAAAACCGTGTGGTGTTACTTAAGTTGGAATTTCAGGTTTTGGTAAAGTTTTAAAATACTTCAGTAAAATCCCGTGTCGCATCAGCTAATATTTTAATAAGCTTCTGGGATGCCAAGATCAAGTCACTTACCTTTAATTTCAGCATACATATTATCCAGTACATCCAAAAGTATTAATTTTTACAACGTTTTTGTAATTCAATAAATTTAGGCCGGGTCCATCGTTCCGCAATAAATAAACAAAATACTGATATATGGTGCGTTTTTTGCCATTCTAGCAATTTTAATAGTATCATCATAATGTATGCTCTGTAAAAATATGTATATATCGACTTATTTCACCACTATTATCTCAAAAATAAGGATTGAATTGTAGTGTTTCTGTATAGACTTGTTAACCAAAATCAACTTTTTGCCCCCTTCTAAGATGGCCGCCAAATTTTTATCGGCGTCACTCATTCGACGCGAGTCAGGTATCTAGCGCCTTCGGCGCTTTATATCATTGGTTCGCTCGGTGTTGTGCAGGGTTGCCAGATCTCTTTGGTCAGCGGAGGCCATATTTAGCTTTGCAGGAGGCCAAATGACAGGCCGTGTGGCCAAATTTTTGCAAAGACAATAGCCATTGTTTTTAAAGGGCTACTCTCACCATATTTTTTTATTTCATTTCTGGGTAGTTTTTGACGTAAAAACAGGTACTGCACTTTTTAAATTTCGAAATTCGCTCATTAACACCTCTTTTCACGGCTCCAAAAGTGCGATTTTCAGGCCATTTCTGAAAATCAAAAAAAATCTGGGCCGAGGTTGTGTGACGTAGATGCCGGAACGCAAAAAAACTTCTCTCTTTGGCTTCAGTATGGAAAAATCAACGTCGCGTCCGGTTTTCTCCCTTGTTTTCAATGATAAACACAAATGTTTTTTCAAACCACTTCAACACCATCATTACAAAGCTTATTGACATCTCCCCGTGTGTTTTTTTTTTAATTTTCGGCATTGTTAAGGGCTGAAAATTGACCCCAAAGCTGATGCAGTGACAATGGATTTTTCCAGTATTCACACGCCTCACGTTGTTATCTGTTCATCACTCAACCTCTTCCTTCCTTTCATTTGCGTTATAAACAACCAAAACCAACTATTCGTGAATATAAGAAGTTTGTTTATCGTTTCCATTTCCATCAGTTCTATAATCTATTTTATCAAGTTTGGCCGTGTGCTTGGTTTTAGCAAGATAATTATGGATTATTTTTGTCTTTACTACTTGGGTTTTTGTCAAAGATATTGAAATGCTAAAGTGTTGCGCTGTTAAAAAATTGCTCAAATTGAAATTGTTTGGTTGACATAACCATGGAGTTCTTGTTATAAATTATATACCTTGGTGATTACATTGAAACCTAAGGCAAAGTAAAGGTGTATATTGTTGACAAAGTCAGACAATATGATCAAAACTAGAACACCAGTATGAAGCCCAACATTGTGCTGGAAAGTTTTTCTTCGAATTCACATTGAACTTGTGAAATCTTCGATCTCTGGACATTAATGTTCACACTCCTGGAAGGGATTTTCTAGTTTTTCTACACAGCTATGACCATAACTACACTTGAAATATTACCAAAATATGAGCTGCTGCTTCAAAAACACACCAGATAAGACAAATAGGGTTATTTTCATGCATTATTAATCCAAAATAGCGGAATTCTTCTTTACCCGTGCCAGAACCTGTTCGGCGTAGCAATTTTACAATTTAGCAATTTTTAACTGACCCGATTTGGTTTAAATCTTATAAATGCATAGATAAGAGCTCACCAATTTTCCATACTATTAATTCTATCGAAAAATTGTTGAAAGAGAGCTTCCTCCTCTTTGAATAGATTTCGAATTCATATTGTTGTTTAAAACTATCCCGCACCACTGAAGACTGTATGTGAAGCTCGCTCGAGACTGCGACGTTGAGGTCGAAAAACATGCCGGCTTGCAGCATAAGCGTGAGCAAATCATCCTCATTTTTGTAAAAAACTCACTTTTTCATGATAAACGAGGCATCAACAGATTCCGCAGATCCTGAACTAGTTCGTGGCACGATTTAATTTTTTAAATACGACTTGGTTTTGATCATAATATGCAAAACATTGAATTGGTACTGAACACAATAGAATAAATTTCATGCGTTCCGGCATCTACGTCACACCGGCCTCGCCCCAGTTTTCTTTTTGCCCGACTTTTTTCTGAAAATCGCACTTTAGGAGCCGTGAAAAGAGGTGTTAATGAGCGAATTTCGAAATTTAAAAAGTGCAGTACCTGTTTTTACGTCAAAAACTACCCAAAAATGAAATAAAAAAATATGGTGAGAGTAGCCCTTTAAACAATAGATTCATTGTTAAAATAACAAAGAATATAATTGGATGAGACCGAGTGGAAAAGCTCTGACGCTTTGGGTTTGGAGTTTGGAAGTGGACATTGACTGCAATATCCGGAAGTTATTGTCGGAAATGCAAACCACATGGCACCAAGAGAGGATTACATCAAGGAAATGTGCCAGAAAAGAGTCTTGAGTCGATTTATTTATGAGACTTTATGGCGAAACTATTATTTTTATACAATTTTCCAAATAGGCCAAAATTTAGCCAAATTTCCTATGTAGGCCAAGCCACTTTTTAAAGTGCTTATGCAACGAAATTTAACATATCGATTTTTTTACTTTAAATGAAAGCCAAAGATGTACTGATCAGTTTGATGCAATTTTGACGTGCATCTGACAAGTATAAGTTACTTTAATTTCACCTTGAATAAGGCCACATTTTGCGAAAAATATCGCAACGCTGTGACGTCACAGTGATGACCCAAATTATTTTGCGCAATGGAAGTCAATGGGTTTTTTCGAACGTCGTCTGGTTTTTTTTTAATAGCTCCACTCAAGGTGGGGATATTTGAGCTCCGGCTGAACCAACATAAGGGCGAATCTTTTAGCCGTCGTTCTGAAAAAAATTGGTGTCATTTTGTTTAACGTCAGAGACACAATTTAAGTTTGAAAATGGGTACCTCCATAAAATGTGACGTCATCCCGCGTCGCCATTGTTGCTTCGAGTTGCTGTGGAACGACACGGAGCCCTGGTGTGGCTTATCCCAGGTCTTATTTTTTGTAATAACTTATTTTAGCTCGAAATTGCAGACATTGAATTATTTTTAGAAACTTCGGAAATTAAAATTCCTTCGATATCACCCCAAAAAGCTAAATCTTCTGACATTTGTCTTGGTCGGCTCGGGCCTAACCACTCCGGGCGAAAAGTGCTTAGGCCCGAGTAAAGCTGAGAGTCACACGGGTTGGTTTACGAGCTTGTTTACTGCATCTATTGCAGGAATAGCGTTTGATTTTAGCTTTAATCTCATCTTTAATTCTTTCCCAATATCTCTCTTTACTTCAAAGCAAAAATGAGCGCTATAATGAATAAAATCCTGCTCTCCTAGTCGGTGGGTGCGAACGATGTCTGTCTCCTGAACTCCTTAAAAAGACCTTGTTCTGTTTGATTGGTTTTGAAATACTATCAGCAACATTATGAAACGATACTTTTTCGCAACACTGAGTAATCGTACAATTGTCTCCGTTATGTATCTCTACGACATGTAAATAGTTTTATGATTTATTTGCTCCCGAGACGAGATACCCGTCATGTGTGTGCTCGCTCGCAGCTCGCCAGTCGCCATGTCGAATTTCAATAGAAGGAAGCCTACTTGACGTTGCAGACGCGACGTTTGATGACATCACAGTGATGTTCAGTTTTCGCACGAAAAAGGTCAAAATTGCCTACTTTGAAGGTCAATAGCGAAAAAAGTATACATAATTTGCAAATTTTATTTGCGCCACGTTAATCAGTGCATTTGTAGCGTGCCTATTTTAGCAGTACGTCATATCTAACTTTAATCCATTACGTAATCAATTGCATCATTTTATTTTTAACTTTGTAATCATGTTGTAATCTTTTCTTCTCGAAATATCTAAACCTATTTGCTTAGTCATCTGACCTTAAAATTTATTATAAATACCCTGTAAATAGAATGATCATGAGTTAGTTCATTTTCATCGTGTTCAGAATATTCGAATCAAGAGTAAAGTCAGGGAAATTGTTTGTTTTATATATATCGTAGTTCTAGTCGGACAAGTTCTAGTTAAAGTTGGCATTCGTATTAATCAATTCGGCTTAGTAACTTTATCATTCACAAGTTACTAAATTGGTGACCACGACGTGACCCGAAAGACTGTTATTTATTATATTTCAACTACAAGAATTATTTTGCTGATTTTGCTTGTTCCGGTTTTGTCTGCGACTTTCCAAGCTACATCCGCCGAGGTAATTCGTAAACACTTTATTTACCTTTTATTTACGTACATTTTGAAGAATTGCACATATTAAATCTTGGACAACATTTCGCATTATTAAAATATGAATCCTGACCAACGAGTCTCTGACACTCTTGCCAGCACTCCAGGCCCATCCTCTACCGCTCGTACTTTGCCTGTTCCAACTCCAATAGCTGCATATCATAGTCTGAAACTTCCACCGATTTGGCCAAACGATCCCAAAGTTTGGTTCGCTCAGATCGAGTCCCAGTTTAAAACTCGTGGAATTACCGCACAAGCCACCAAGTTTGATCATGTTGTTGGAGTACTACCGCCCGAAATTGCACAGGAAATTAGAGATTTACTCATTGATCCACCAACTGTCCGATCTTACGAGCACCTCAAGACAGAGCTAATCAAACGTACCTCTGCTTCTGAACAAAAGCGTTTGCATCGTCTTCTAATCTCAGAAGAACTCGGGGATCGCAAACCTTCGCAGTTATTGAGAGGCATGCAACAACTTTTGGGGGACAATCTTCTCGAAGAGTCCATCTTCAAGCAGCTCTTCCTGCAACGACTGCCCATGAACGCTCAGCTCATACTGGCTTCCACTGCGGACAGAGTTCCCTTGGATGAATTGGCTGCGTTAGCAGACAAGATTTTGGAAGTTGCCTTGCCTACACCTGCCATAGATGCCTTGCAATCGAAACCAACAGTAGAAATGCCGAGTTCATCGTCAAGTGAGATTGCAGAACTTCGAGGACAAATCAACCAGCTCACTTCGCAAATGCAAGCACTTGCAGAGCACTTCCAGCTTCAGCCTCCTTCTCGCGGACGTCAACAATCTCGTTCGTGGTCGCCATTTCGCCGCAACTCTTTCGCGCGATCTCCAAACCGCCGCCCGGACGACCCTTCAGGAGCATTTTGCTGGTACCATTATAATTTCGGAGCCAGTGCAAATAGATGCAACTCCCCATGCAGTTTTCCAGTCAATTCGTCAGCTCAACAACAACAACAACAACAGCAACAACAACAACGACCATCTCACTATCAACGGTCGGAAAACTATCAAGCCAGAGACTAATGACGACAAGTTCCCCTGGCTTCTCTCCATCCAGTCGTCTCTTTTACGTCAGCGACCGCTACACTGGTACACGTTTTTTGGTGGATACTGGAGCCGATGTTAGTGTTTTCCCGCCGTCATCTTCTGATAAATTACGCACTTCTCCTGTTACTCTACAAGCTGTTAATCACACACCCATCACGACATACGGCGAAAAATCCTGCACGTTGGATATATGTCTTCGCCGTCAATTCAGATGGATCTTTATTATTGCCGATCTTCCTACTCCGATTCTTGGCGCTGATTTCCTTGCTAATTTTGGTTTGAAAGTAAACGTCGGACGCCGTCAACTGATCGATACTACTACCAGCCTAGTTATCAATGGTCTTCAAGCTGGTGTTGAGTCACCTCGCCCGGTTTACGCTCTACCTGCGGTATCGTCACCATACAGAGAACTTCTCAAGAAATTTCCAGACCTCACTCGTCCGAACTACAAGGATACGGATATCAAACACAGAGTAACACACCATATCAACACCCATGGCCAGCCTGCTTTTTGTCGCCCTCGTCGCCTCGCACCAGATCGTCTCAAGATCGCCAAAGCTGAATTTGACCACATGTTGCAACTTGGTATTATTCGCCAATCCGAAAGCAATTGGTCTTCGCCGCTACACATGGCCGCAAAGTCAACACCAGGCGATTGGCGCCCTTGTGGTGATTATCGTGCTCTAAACACAGCAACCGTTCCGGATCGTAATCCCATACCGCATATTCAGGATTTCTCCACATCTCTTCACGGCAAGCCTATCTTCTCAAAGATCGATCTCGTCAGAGCTTATCATCAGATTCCCGTCGATCCCGCCGACATACACAAGACCGCTATCACAACACCATTTGGTTTGTTCGAGTTTGTCCGAATGCCTTTCGGACTACGTAACGCTGCTCAGACATTCCAACGGTTCATACACCAAGTACTTCGCGGCTTGGACTTTGTATTTGCGTATATCAACGATCTCCTCATCGCAAACTCCTCAGAAGACGAACATCTTCAACATATTGATATCCTCTTTGCGCGTCTCACCGAATATGGCATTGTTCTCAACCCTGCTAAATGTGTTTTTGGTGCCTCGTCATTGGATTTCCTTGGACATCACATTTCGGCACGTGGCATTTCTCGTCTGCGTTCCAAAGTCCAGGCTATTGAAGAATTTCCTCTACCCACATCACTTCGCAAGCTTCGTGAACTTCTTGGTCTTGTAAACTTTTACCGACGATTTATACCGAATTGCGCCTCTATCATCCAACCTTTGACCGATTTACTATCGCCAAAGAAAACCAAGGAGACTGTGCAGTTGTCTGAAGAAGCCATTACCGCATTTCGTGAGATCAAGTCTGCATTAACCAATGCTACGCTTCTTGTCCATCCTTCTCAAGAGTCTTCATATTGTCTAATGGTTGATGCTTCAAATGTCGCCGTTGGTAGAGTTCTACAGCAACGCATCGACAATACCTGGAAGCCTCTCGGATTGTTCTCCAAGCGCTTACAACCAGCAGAAGTCAAGTACAGTACCTTTGGTCGCGAGTTACTTGGCATCTATCTCACAATCAAACACTTTCGGCACTGCTTGGAAGGTCGAGAATTCTACATCCTGACTGATCACAAGCCTTTAACCTACGCCTTATCAACATCACCTGATCGTTACTCTCCTCGCGAAACACGGCATCTTGATTATATTTCTCAATTTACAGCTGATATACGTCACGTTACTGGAAAGGAAAATGTTGTTGCAGATGCACTTTCTCGCATGGACGTTAACTCTGTTCAAACCTCAACCATCGATTTCAACTTGCTCGCCCAAGCTCAGCACTCTGATCCAGATCTACCATCATTGCAAACGTCATCTCTGCAGCTTCAAGCCGTTCCATTCCCTTCATCTTCCGGCACCATTCTCTGCGACATCTCAACAGCAACACCTCGCCCATACGTCCCATCGTCCTTTTGACGCCTAATTTTCGATAAACTTCACAACCTGTCTCACCCTGGAATCCGCGCTACTCAACGACTAATCACACAACGATATGCTTGGCCCAGTATTCAGAGAGACATCCGCAACTGGACCCGGTCTTGTCTTCAATGTCAGCGATCAAAAATCCAATGTCACACAGTGAGTCCACTTGGCACCTTCGCAGCTCCAGACACTCGTTTTGATCACGTACACATCGTTATTGTCGGACCTCTGCCTCCTTCCAATGGTTATCGCTACTTATTTACCTGCGTTGACCGATTTACTCGCTGGCCTGAAGCCGTTCCAATTTCTGACATCACAGCTGAAACTGTGGCTCGTGCATTCGTTTCTCGATGGATTTCCAATTTCGGTCTTCCATCCACGGTTACAATGGATCGCGGTTCTCAGTTCGAATTGTCGCTTTTCCACGAGCTTACATCACTGCTTGGCATCAAACACATCCACACGACTTCATATCACCCTTCGGCAAATGGCATGGTGGAACGCTTCCATAGGCAACTGAAAGCTTCGGTAAAAGCACAGCCGGATCCTTCAATGTGGCCCGAAATACTGCCAATGATTCTGCTCAGCATCCGCTCTACATTCAAGCCTGACCTTGATGCTACTCCAGCTCAACTTGTTTATGGCACAACTCTTCGCCTACCTGGTCAGTTCTTCACGCCCACTACCATCAGGGATTTGGATCCTACCATATATTCGCAACGATTACAGTTCGCCATGGACAAACTCCGTCCTGTTTCTCTTCGCCCACAAACCACTTCTGCACATCTTCCTCAAGATCTTGCTACCTGTACACATGTTTTTGTCCGCCATGACGCCGTTCGGAAACCGTTACAACAACCATATGATGGTCCCTTCAAAATTCTCCACCGCAACGACAAACATTTCACTTTGGAAATTAAAGCAAAGCCACAGACAATCAGTCTCGACCGTTTGAAACCGGCACATTTTGATGTGGACAGCACCGATACACCGAATTCAACACCGTTTCTTCCTCCGTCGGACGCAGCTCCTCCGCAATCACAGTCTCTAGCCTCTGCATCACCATCTCCACCGCCCGCCATGGTACCACGTGCCACACGCGCTGGTCGTCATGTTCATTTCCCTCAGCGTTATGGATTTGATACATGACTAGATACTGTTAATTTGAACCTGTAAATTCAGACTTATACATTATTTTTACTCTTTTCACATTTATACGTTTATGTCGAACGCCTCTCCCCGCTCGCATTCTAGGGGGGAGCTATTGTAGCGTGCCTATTTTTATCAGTACGTCATATCTAACTTTAATCCATTACGTAATCAATTGCATCATTTTATTTTTAACTTTGTAATCATGTTGTAATCTTTTCTTCTCGAAATATCTAAACCTGTTTGCTTAGTCATCATGACCTTAAAATTTATTATAAATACCCTGTAAATAGAATGATCATGAGTTAGTTCATTTTCATCATGTTCAGAATATTCGAATCAAGAGTAAAGTCAGGGAAATTGTTTGTTTTATATATATCGTAGTTCTAGTCAGACAAGTTCTAGTTAAAGTTGGCATTCGTATTAATCAATTCGGCTTAGTAACTTTATCATTCACAAGTTACTAAACATTGAAATCTATAGATTTTTGAAATAAAACCACTATGAAAAAATTCGTTGCATAAGCACTTTAAGTAGCCAAACAAGCTCAAAATGGGCCAGATTTTCGAAATCTGGCCTCCCAGTAGGCCAGTTGGCAACCCTGGTGTTGTGTGGTCTGTATGCTGAGCATAGCAAAAACAGTGTGCATGTGGTGCTTGTGTGACTGGAATAGCGCAAATAATTTTAAAAGTAAAGTTCCCACGAATATAAGATATGTTCGATAACAGTTACAAAACCTTACAAACCCGAGTCAAAAATACATCGAGTCCATCATATGAGAGAAAAATCAATATCATATTTGTTGCCTCAGTAGGGAAAAAAGGGGTTCCCAATATGAGGTCACAGTGGACTCGATCCAGTCCTAAAAGTGTGTCACGAAAGTGTGAACATTAACGCTTGCAGCTCAAACACTATTCATCAGATCTAAAAATATAAACGGATTCAGAATCAGCGCATTCGAGTCAATAACTTCAGTTAATCATAAAATTCCGTGGGGGCACTTTAAGATTCAGAACAAATTCTTATGATATCGGAATGACGTCATCAATCCCATGCAGAAAGAGCTTCGTTTTGTAGATATCTTTACTGCACACCACTGTACCAAGTTTTTTGATCGCTATATCTGCAATACCATTTAATGTCTTAGTCCCATTGCTGTGCCAGGTATTGTCCTAAAAAACTTTGCTGATTTTGCCTGGCATTGTTTCTGGTGGATATCCAAATTTGACATTTTGGAGCCTTCAGATTAGGAAACTTCGCTTGGAATCCACACATTCTTCATCAGCATGCTTGAAATACCCCTAAATCAACTCATAGCACTGAAAAATGACCCTATTTGCTAAAGGTACAGTACTTTAAGGTGTAAGTTACGTAACTTATAGTTGTCAGATACATGTCAAAGTTACACCAAACCAATCAGTACAACTTTAGTTTTCAAACAAAACCAAAAGCCATCAATCCTTGAAGCACAAAGTCCTTGGGGCACTTGCAAAATTACAAGAAAACTACAAACATGCAAACTTCCATTTTTGGATATATTAAACCTCCTTCCGCACACTCTTCCTAAAACAATGTTCTTCTCTCAAAGAAACCATTGCAATCATCCTACAAAAAGAATTTTGTCAGCATTTTATAGATCAAAGCCTCGGTCAAATGCCAGGAACGCTTCACTCAAAACCATGGAACTTTTATCAGCAATGTTAAGTGTCGTTTAGCAGTGTATTGGTCCAATGCATGAAACACTTTACTGAACAAGGATAATAACCAAAGGTCATAACTTGAGTAAGCACAAATGAACTTACAGTGGCTGGTCAAATACTGTAAACACTGAACAATGCAAGAACAAAGGAAATGTTCAGCAACTGAACAAATTTGCTCAGTGCAAGTTTGGTGGCTATCAAACCTTTCTGAACAACACTGAACAAGGCTCAACATCACAGCATTTAGTGCAAACGAACAATGTGATTAAGTTCTCCAAATATTTACATTTGCAGGCAAATATTCAGTATGTTTGACAAAGGCATAATTTTAAAAACAGCATTTTCTGAGGGAGGAGGGGGAGAAGGGTGCAAAACTTGCAAAAATCACAAGTATCACAGGACTTTTCCCCCTTATTGTATGTGGAACATGTGTTGCGGAATCTGATATCACCTTCCTGAATCATAAAAAGGTTTGCAAATTTCATGCATATATGAAAAATATATCCAAAATGAGTTTCTCTTACTTCTACAGCCTTTCTCAATTCCTAAGTTCTTCATTAAATCCTCATTTACTTCTCATTATATATCATATTGATTTGCTATAAAAAGTGTTGCAAATTGCAACATGTATTGCTTTGAAGACTGACTGCTTTTGATTGATTGATTGAAAGACTGATTGCTTTTAATATTCTATAGTAAAAATCTAGAAATTTAGTATGATGTACTTTAACAAACTATTTTGTTACGAGAGTATCATTTTTACCAGGTTCATCCTGTGAGACAACCTGCTTTATCAAGTTAACACAAAAAAGTTAAATCAAAACACAACACAGAGGCTTTATCTTTGTCAAAAATACGTGGAAAAACATTAGCTTTTGCTGTAAGTTGTTGCTTATTAATATATCCAGCGGGCAAATTAAATTTAAATTTTTTTAGTTGACTATCAGATGCCTTAATTATCGTTGAACTTTGGCAAACCTGAAACTTGTGTGTGACAGGTTGTTTCTGGCAAAAAGATAAATAGTGCAATTGTATTTATGTCTACAAACATCAAACAAACCTCATTTGCGATGACGGCTACACAGACGGCCATAAGTGTGTGAATATGGAAACAAAGAACGTTTTCACGCAACTGCCAAAAAAGAATCCAATCAAGGTAGAAGCGAAAGGTTCTAATTTCTCGAAGGAAGAACTTTGGGAAGCAAGCAGCAGATCCTACCCAATTTGGATTGGAAATTATGCCAAAACTGTCCTAAAATTATGCAACATTTCCAAAAATTATGCTAAATTTCAAATCGAGGCTACATTGCTTGAAAAAGGCTCGCGCATGTGCAACAGAGAAGGAATAAAAGGTTGGACAAGTTCATGAACCAAAGCCATCACCAAATCTCGGACAATGTCCCAGACCTTAGGTTATCTCATTTTGAAAAGTTGTCGTTTTTCTTACTTTAATTCTTATGTCATATTATTTCTAATTATTTCCATTCATTGTGTTAACTTACGCCATTTCGGCCTGCATATCTGTATTATAAAAAAAAACAAACGGAAATAACACCTTTGATAAAATGATGTTGAAATTAAGTCAGCTTATCAAACGCCTTTTGGAGTAATACTGGAGACTGGAACAAACAATATGTTCAAGGATTTTACATGTTATGTAGGTTAGCGACAATGGCCTGCAGGCCTGCAGTTGCTTGGGTCGTTTCTATTTCCTTTCTTTAAGACAGGCGTAACAGTTGCCCTTTCCATTCTTTTAGTACAACCCCAAGACAGAGAGACTTTTGAAAGCAGTCATTAGGTGCTATAGATACCGAGCCTTTTCAAGGAATCTCATCAGGGCCAGGGGTTTTGTGCGGGCAAGGTTTTGCAGCAGTTTCATTCCGGATTCATTTGATATTTTTCAATTTCCTTTTGGCAAGCATTCATATAAAAAATAGTCTAACTAAACACAGGTAAATCAATTATGAAGCTCTTACCAATCCATTATGCGCAGTCCCAAGTAGCAACAACCACTTCATGCTTTTACGCAAGGTCAGCAAACCGCAGCGGAGAAGCAAAGCAAAATTATGGTCATTGTGCAACGATGGTGAATAATGAACAATAAATATTCACTCTGTTTGTGTAATTATAAAAAAATATTAAAATATTAAAGAGACTTTATTTAATGATAAAAATAAAAACTTGTTCGCTATACTGTTGAATCCCGTATATTTACAAATCCTATCTTTGACTTCATTTGTGTCATTGCAAAAGCCATTTTACAGCACCATCACACACCATCACCATATTGCTAAAAACGAAAACATTCAGGTGTTAAAAGTGGCTTTTCTCTCATTTCAATAAAACAATAACAAAATTGATACAAATAAAAATGATGTCAAGATTGTGTAGAATTTGTTGAAGTGATGTAAGCTTTTACAATAGCTTCTGGGAATGAATATTTTAAAATCTGAAATCACCGTATAGAGTTTTATTGAACTGGAAAATAATAAAAAACAGCAGGGGGCCCTTAACCGTAGCAGATGGGATATAAGAATATCTTATATATTTCATCTCTATCGACTCAAAAAATCAATTAGAAAATTCCCTTGCCAATATTTATACGACTGATAGTGTAGCGTGTCTATTTTGTATAAATACGTAAAATCTAATTATGGTCCATTATATAATCAATTGCATTACTTTATTTTTTACTTCACAAGCATGACTAATTCTTACTTCTCGAAATATCTAGAAATTTTTTTACTTATATTCGTCAAGACCTTTAATATGATTATAAGTACCCTGTAAATGGAAGTGTCACATAGTAGAAAGAGTCTTTGAGTTTCACAACCATCATATCCAGAGTAAAATTAAGAGGAATTCTGTCTCAAGTCACTGTTAATAGCAAATTATTAAGATATATAAATTCAATATAAGATTCGCCATAACAGAACAAAAGACTTACGAAATTTAGCATTGATTTCTTCCTTCACCTTTGCAAAATTTGTGTCAAAATTTGTTTTGTCAGTCCAGCATATACACGTACTGTCTCTTACAATGATATTTAATGGTTCGCCAGGATGGAAGTCATTATCCAGCTTCACTGCTGTAATCATTGGATCCCAAGACTAAAAATACAACAAAAGAAAACAACATAATAAAGTGTATCAACATGCTAAAGCGAACCGACTGATTAAACATTTGAAAGCAACAGACTGGAATGAACTTTATAAACAATCATATAGTGCCCTTTTTATGAAAAATCTGGTTCAAGGACTAGTAGTAAAACCTTCTTGAAGTTTCTTGATTTAATGAAAAAACATTGCAGTGAAAACAAAAAAGTGGATATAGCAAAACATTAGTCTTATAACAAAGAAAAAATCGTCAATGCGAGTTAAAATCTAAAGCAACATCGGGCGCGCTCTGTTGGGAAATTTGTCTTTTCCGAATTCGGAAAAAAGTAGAGTTCGGAGACTTCCGATCCATGACTCCAAAAAAGCAACGCAAGAGTTTCGAAGAATCTCTGCCGAGCCTCCAAATTCTTCTTGCTCTGGAAACAGAAGAGTTTGGAGACTGCGAAGTCTCAGATTTTCCGGAGAATTGACCAAAAGAACGCGCTTTTCATCTCTCCAAAGTCTCGAGAAAATGGAAGAGGCAAAAAAAGTTCCCAAAAGAACGCTCCAATCATGTCCATATCGTTAATTTCGGTTGATTGTATGTAGTCTTTAGTTTGGTCCTCAAAAATACTTACTGTAGTTGACATTTGTTAAATCCGTAAAGGAAAAATGCGTTTCCAAATTTCTAATGTTTTTTAAATATTTCCTTGTAGTTTGAAAAGTTTCTTAAATTTTAGGGTGTCTAGAGCTAGGTTTCTTATAAAAAAAAACAAGAAACAAGAACTGACAACCTTACCTCAGCATATTTCATCATCTCACTACATTTTTCAGATTTTTCGTATTCACCAGTCAATAAAACGACAACTACTCGAGGTTCATACTTCCATAACTCCACATTAACAAACACAGGACAACCGATTTCATCTGCGAATTTCTGTTTCAGTTGAATTGCTTCGACCTGGTTCCCCGGCGCATTCGAAATTACGATGAACTTTTCATCTGGAAATAATAAATCAATAATAACCAAATCATACAAGAAATGCTCAATTTCAATGTTGTCAAAGTTCAATTTCATTTGTGGAGTGATGATGAAAAATGTCCAATGTTTATTGCTAATTCAACTTACCCGCTATGATAGCTAATATCGTCCGATTTAATTCGATAGCCATTTCGGCACTATTTCGTTTTTCTGTGAAGTCCAAACACGGGCTTGGATCAAACACAAAACTCAACGCTTCACTTGGATGAAAATCTGCTTCCAACTTCACAAGTAGAATTTTAATCCGTTTGTTCTATAATTAAAGACAAATAAATTTGATAAAGACAACCAACAAAAAAAAGAGAGTAAATAGATGACACAAATATCCACTGAATATGAAACACAAATTCAGACTCGTCTTAGCAAAACCATTTACCTTGGCGAAAAGAATCTCATTCTTAGCTTTTTCTGATATTTGATGTTGAACAAAGACAACCAGAATGCAAGGGAGTTCATTATATCGTCTTTTAAACTCTTCAATGTTTTCATCCATCGCAATATGACCATTCTTATCATCCAGTTTTTCTTTCAGTTGAAGAACAAAGTCACGGCTTTCTGGTTCACATAAAATGAGGATTGGTGATCTTGGCCCTGCAAATAGAAATCAAATGATCGATTGGGAAATAATAAAATAATAACATAACATAAGCCACTGGACATGAAAATCCTGTTGCATTTAGTACATTTAGTACATTAGCCTGATAAATGAAAATATAAACATATGTCAAGAGAAGAGCTGCACAACATTATATGAAATAGTAGAAACATTTTAGTTCACTTACAATCCTCATATATTATTACTCCATTCTCTTTCATCTGAAATTGAAAAACAAGCAGTTAATAGTTTTGGCTGAAACTATGTCACTACAGTTTACAAAAACATGCACAATATCTCTTTCATAGTAAACATAATAGTTCATAATCGTAATCTAATGATATAATAATAAAACTGCAAATATTGCCCAAGATGTTGAGGTTTTTCTTTAAGGCTGGTTTTCATATAACGTATTTCAACGTAATTCATCGTAATTCAAGGTCCACGATTTTCACGACATATGAAAACCGCAAAACGTATTTCGTCTTAATTCATCGTAATTTATCTGGAAAAGGCTGATACGATCACGTGTCTATGATCACATGTTCCTTTTGGATATGGCGCGTAATCTTAAATTATTTTGGAGGCAAATAACGTTGGGCCTAAAAATACAGAAATCACATCATGCCAGGTGCAATAAATAATAGATTAATGCTGCAACGCAATTTGATACTTATCATAGGTCTTTTAAGGAAAAAGAAACAATTGCCAACACGAAAAAAATATAAGAAAAAGAGATTTTGGGTTCGGAAAATTTTTCAAGAACGTGAGCGTTCTGGCCACTTTCATGCACTTATTCAAGAACTGAGGATACACGACAGAGAATATTTTTTCAGGTAAGATCATAGAAAAATTATTCTATGAACAATTTTGGAAATCAGAGCGAGGGTAACTTGGTCAAAACGAGATTTTGCTACCAATATTTCAACGCATTTATCGCATTTGACGCATTTCTGGTTTTCATATAATTTATCGACCGTAATTCGTCTTAATTTGTCGTATTTTTTCGGAAGAAACAAATTTTTTTGATTTCTTCCGACGAATTACGTTGAATTACGTTTTGCTAGGATCATTTACGATAGGCGGTTTTCATATAATTTGGTCGGTTTTCATATCACGGAAATAATCTTAATTGATCGTAGACTTTGAATTACGATGAATTCCGTTGAAATACGTTATATGAAAATCAGCCTTTATAATTACGAATACGATGGACAAACGACAGTTAAACAAAAAAGTACAGCATAATTTCGAAAACATTTGAGAATTTGTTGATCAGTAAAAATGTAAATATTTTAGCACCGCCTAACACAACACAAAGCAAAATATCAAGACATTTTGCTAACATTTAGCAAAATCACATAAACTTCAAGCAAATACTTGAAATTACGCAGCAGTTATGCACTTTTGAGTGTGAAACTATAAAACTTGCTAAAGCTTTGTGCCAGAGTTGTTAACTAATGCTCTTCAAAAATCAACAAAAACTTGGCAAATGCCGTTGAATGAAATTTCCAACGGGAATTACTCATTACATTTAAAACTTTATTTCTTCAACATTACAATATTGTAATTAAAGTTTAAAGTAATACATTGATAAAATAATTAAATATATATATGAAATAGACAGTGACAATAAAGGCAGTAGCGTAGCGAGGGGGGGGCAAGGGGGGGCAGCCGCCCCCCCAATTCGCAGAAAGTTGGTCTCTGAGAAAAGTGCAAATGTGCAATAAAATTTGTAGGGGGGTAAGACAAAAAAACAAGGCTTCATTTGCCAAAAAATTTGCCTGTTTGCCCCCCCAATCTTCCCGCCCTGGCTACGCCACTGAATAAAGGTAATAATGTTCTTACCTTTTGCTTCACATTATAATTCACCAGTGGACATCGATATAAAAACATCCTCTTCAACCTGGGTTGGTCCATTTCAATCAATTTCTTCATGATCCACTCGAAGTCCTTTGCACCAACCCAAACATCAGTCAACCTAACCTCCTCCGCCAATCCAAATAGATTGGCGGCTGAGCTTAATTCTGATTGACCGATGTTCATTTTCCACATACGCAACTTTTTCAATCTAATTTTCTTACTTCTCCTGACATTGTACAATGTTGTTGTTGTTGTTGATGATTCATTCGCATTGGTGGTGAACAAAAGGACCTTGCAGTTAAAAAACCCAACTCCCCCACAGAAAGCCACGTTGCGGTGGATAAACAGTGACTGGTCCACAGTAAAATGTTCTATATTTTTCATTTGAACCCAGCCAATGTCCATCCACGTGGTGTAGGCAAACAATTCCATCTCCTTCAAATCATCTATATCAAATTTAATCCCACTGAAAGTATTCTTGATTTCAGAATATGCCATTTTATTTCCAGTCGCCAACTTCAGAATGGATAACATATTTGACTGGTCAAGAGCCTCGAGCCCCACATTGATATTTGAACTTGGCTTTATAGACTTTAGCAGCTTTACCAAGAAATTCGCATCACGGACTTTGTCGCTTGTAACGAAACAGTCGGCCAGAAATCTCATTTTTAACAGAACTTCATTATTTGGCAACTGTTAGAAGATATAATAAAAGACCAATTATACTTGTATATGTAATAATATTCTATATAATAAACAATTACAATCATAATCAGGAGCATCGAATTTAAACTTGCAAACCTTGTTTAAAATACCACGGATTACGCTCTGCGCGTCTTCATATGTGATCACTCCATCACCACGATTCTTTGTAACCTGACAGTGAATGTAATGATAATTTTATTTACATTATTACAGATAATATATCATATATTGATTACTATCATATAATTATTATCATCAAGCTTTAAATTGAAAATTGCAAACCTTACTTAAAGCGCAACAAACCTTATTACGTTCGTCTCCGTCTCTGATCATTTCATCACCAAGGCGTGTTATCAACTGATACGAAATATAGTAATAATCAATTATATTAATACATTATGATATATATTATAATTATCATTAGGTTCAGTAGTTTTGTTGCCATCAAGAAGTTGTTTAGCCTGATAATACCTGGTAAGAAACGTCCTCTTCGTCATCAAATGATGAAGTTTTCTCTATCAAACTGAATCGTACAAAACTGCACACAAAAGAAATAATTTCGTAGCGCTCTTTCTTCAATAATTCCTCAAATAACTTGCCTTTGTTTTTGGCGAAATAGACGTGAATAGAAGCCAGGAACTCCATAATAGTGAGGTGTTTGAACATATACTTGGTAATGCCTCCAGCACTGTTCTTCACACCAAGTAGAAACCCTTCAATAAACTTTTCATCTTTACACTCTAGCTCCGTCTTTTTGAAGATAATGTTTCCCGAGCTGTATAGCTTGAATGCCTGTTTACATATCGCCAGCAACTGCTCTGAATAACTCGAAAAAATTTCCCATCCAAGATATTGGTTGTCCGATTCTTTGCCTTGGAAGTGCTGTCTCAGGAACAAAAATAACATCCAAGAGTAAATACTTGTGTTATTTGAAATAGATATATTTTCTGTTGACAACATTGCAATACAGCACAGTGTCGTCAAAAACTGCGGAATTGTTGTCACTGCCGATATATTTGTTGACTTTTGAAGGGTCTCCTTGATTTTTTGTTCTGTTGATGGTTGATTCTCAGTCGCGGTTGTTGATAATATGTTAAACTTTTGGATATATTCCTGAATTTGATCACCATCAAGTCCAAGGATTTCCAACTTTTGGTACCTCTCTTTGATTTTATCAACAAAGTGTTGGCTGTGAGGTCTTCCCAGGATTAAAAACTTTGATTCGGGAAACTTCTCAGTGAATGCTTGAATCATGTCAGGTTTTTGAAGTTCATCGAGCCCATCAATAAGAAACAACGTAGCTTTATCATCTTCAATGGAGACATCTTCAAAATATTTTTCAATTTCCTCAATTTCAATTTCTTTGTCACTTTTATAGAGGAAGTTGTTTAACTTTCTGCATGTGATGTATAAACAGCACTTTACATGTCTGTATTTTTCGCTGCATGACCAGTCGTAAGCAATTCTTTTCGCTAGAACAGACTTTCCGATTCCGGCTATTCCGCTGACAAAGACAATTCGGCCTTTTTTATTATCTTGCACCATATTTAACAGTTCCTCAAATTTAATAGTGTGACCATGATCTTTCAAAGACTCCATGTGTCTGTCCATTTCACCTTGGAAGCTCTTATCGGCAGCTGACCTTCTCTTCTCTTCTCTTATCGTAAGATTTACTGCGAAATCTTGAATGTGCAAATTTAGTGGCTTGATATAACCATGCTCTACACAATTGACTTCATGCTTGGCACATTCTTTCCGATATCTCTTTCTTAATCCAGAAAAATCTAACGAAAATGAGAGACTTCTAACAATAACTAAACAGCAGAATAAACCATGATGATGGCGTTTCAGATGGCGCAATGCAAACCTAAAGTCAAACTGCCAAAACATACGATATACAAAACAGCTGGGTTATTTGCCATCGGTTCAAATCTTAGCTGAATATGAAATTTGGAAGAACAAATAAAAAATATCAGATATTTTGGGTTAATAGATATACGCAGACAAAAATAACAATTTTCCAAAGTGTCCAAATTGAAATTAAAACTTGAGAAGCTTTGTAGACTCACCTTCATTTGAATTGTTTTCAGATTCAATTTTTTCAGTCGGTTTTTTATAAGTATTGTCTTCGGCATTTTCTGTTGCACCTGCAAAAACAATATTTTTCAAGAACGTTTCAATATATTCCAGTAAGAAAAAATTAGTAATGAAAGTATTATAATCACATGTAAAGTAAAGACGGAATAACAAAGAACATTTTAAAGTGCAGTTCTCGCACCTGTTAAATGAATGGCTGTACTTATTACTCCAAGTATGCTCTCGCCTTAATTGCAATCTACTTAATGGAAACTACTTTTAATAAAATCATTTCACTTCTAATAAGATTCTCTTCTAATATTTTGGCCTGGTGATGAGAAAATACTACCATTGTTTGCAGGTTGAGTGGGGGTCGAATTTTGCTCACAGGGAACAAAGTGTGCAGAAATATGGCATTATCCAATGAAATTTTCAGGTGTCCCAGGGAGTTTTTTTCCCTTATTGTAGTTTTTAATGGCTGATAAATAACTACCTAACGTCGATTTATGTTAGAATAAAGTCAACTAATCAAATGACAAGATGCAACTATACTGATATAGATCAGGATAGTTGCATAAATGGATATAGATCGAGATAGTCGCATAAATAGATTTAGATGGGGATAGTTGTCATTTGCTATCTCTGCTAAAATACACCTAGATAACTGCTCTGGTGAAACATTACCTCCACTCAATTAACTTCTCTTTTGTTGTTAAACAAACTAAGGCAAAACAATTACAATGTGGCATCTCATTTGTGCTTGCTCTGGTGGACAATTTGTTTCCGTTGCTAACACGGTAGAAATGATAAATAATAGATTTAGTACATTGATGAAAAATAAAATCATCATTTGGACATAAGTCTTTTTGTTGGAAAATATGTTGCAAATATAATGCCTAGTTGGAAGTGCTGTCATAAATATCTTTTCCCATTAAAAATCAGATTAAAGAAAGCTTGTAAACTTACCATTCACAGACTGGGGTTTGCTTACAACAGCTTCTTTATCTCCATTTACATCTATACAAAGAAAAGCATTCGATTTACATTCCAATCGAGTCACAGGCAAGAAAGAGAAAAACAGAAGCAAGTGTGGATTGAGTCAAACTCTGTGGCTATGTGTGACATTTGGCCAAAAAAATTAGCATTGTTGATGGTTTGGAGACAACAACAACTGTTAATAAACGGGGCAGAGAAATAAAGTGGGGCTTTAGGGGCAAGGAGAAAAGTGTATGCCCTGCGTGGTAATACATCCTTGCTGTTGTATGATTGAATTTCGACTACTGGGCCGATAATGGGTGGTCATATTACATGGGTCCCCATCTCACTCTAGTCTTTAAGCAAAAAATATTTATCTGAACATCAATCACCTTAAAAAGTTTACAATACAATGACAAGCACAATTATGAAAAGCACCTTGTAAGCTTGGAGAGGCAAAAGTTGCAGAAAAAGTTGTTACTTGACTGTTACCAGGAACATTTTCAAGCACAGTTCCGACTCTATCATATATGCGGGTCGTACAAATGTACGACACACATATGATAGAGTCGGACGTACGTTAAACTAATAGGTGTATCAAGTATTTAATAATTAACTCTCGCCTTAATTACAATTTACTTAATGGAAACTACTTCAAAGAAATCTTGCTCCTTCTAACATGACTTCAAGACTTGCAACAAATTATCTGAGTGAATATCAAATCTGTTACAGCAAACCAAAGTTTCTCAACCAAAAACTTCACGCAACATCTAATATTTTCTCGCAAATCAAATTCCTGATGCTTTGTGGGAATTAAGTGAATGACGACAACATACTACAAAGATACTATTGAATGAAACACTAACCTTGTTCGATATTGCCAATTGTTATGGGTGCTTCACCAGAAGCTATGTATATGACTGGTGCATGATACTCAATGTGTGTAACACCTGACAAATAAAATAACAAATGGATTTTATTCTTTGCCTTTATGAAACATCTGACAATGATTATTGCAATGTGATATAATTACACTTTTGGACAAGTAATTTAACATAGAATTGAATAAATAGTTTATCTCTCATTCATTGATAGTGAAAGATTTTCTTTGCAAACTCGATACACCACCAATAAATCGTTACATCATAACAGTATGTCATATTCAAGGGACTCAATAAAAATATTTAGTTTTCAGATCAGACAAAACTTGATGCAGATGTTTTTAAACGGGAATCTACGAAATCCTAGTGATAAAATGCCCTGAAAAGGGAGAATTTTCATGATTTCCTTGACCTATTAAAGGCATATTGTTGACACAACACAGCAGAACTTAGTTGCAATAATAGAGCATGTAACAGAACAAAACAACTGGTAATAAAATTACTTTAATTCTCCCTAATTAAGACTCCTTGATTAAACAACATCAGCAAAAAATACCTTAAAATAAATAAAACCCTATTGAAATAAACACCCTCTCTAAAATGCAGGAATAAATAAATTTAAATAAAAATAAATAAATAAATTTAAAAGACACTTAATCAAGAAAATACTGCAAATACATTTATGAAATTATACGTATATCTATGAAAATGAAACATAGATCAATACCCGAAATACAACTAACCTGGAACAACTTCTTTACCTTCATTCATTCGTTCAATGCCATGCATAAACTCTATAATGAAATAAACAATAGAGCTTGTCAATGAAGCAATTTATTTATTTTTGCAAATGGTGGGCCATTCAAAACCATAGGAATATAATTGTTGCTGGAAATATCAAAAAAAATAGATTACATATTCTAATTATGTCATTTATTTTTTTAATTATGTGACCAATTATGAAACATGCTCCAGCAACATCTAAAAAAGAAGAATTAAAGTTACCTTCTTGAACATCAGTACAAGATTCCTCTTCTATCTTCTTGTTTTCTTGAGTGTCTTCCATGGTCTCTGGGGAATTAAAAAATGCAGCCCATTTAAAAAAATGCTTGAATATATAATTCAATCTTGAATAATTTCTTGTGACACAGAACACTCCTTAGCATGAATACAACTAATTTAAAATAATGCTATTACAACAAATTTTGTTTGAAAGGCATAATTCCTTCAGCTTCTCAACTTCAATTTTCAAACATTGCCAACCACTCCAGCCCAGCACTGATTATTGTAACAAGAATCAAGGCAAGCTTTGCTAAAAACATGGAAAGTTCTATAACGATTTGACTGCCTTATGGCAAAAAAGCAAGCTCTGCATCCCTTGTATTAAAAAACGACTCTGATAAAATTGCACAATGGTTCTTGCCAATTGCTTCCCTTGAGGCATTTAGCGATAAGAAAACAAGTTGAGACAAGATCTCATTATTTTATTTTAATTTGAAATACCATAAATCCTCAATTAATCCTAGGGGGCTTATTTGGAAAAAGTATTTTTAGGGTGGGGCTCATTAGAGGGGGGGCTTATTCTGCATAGGCAAAAATTGTTGGTAAGATGTGCTTCTTTCGTGGCAACATCTATGTCCAAGTATGTTGAAAAAACAAAAGAAAGTCCATCAATTAATGTATTTACTAAAACAACAAACAATTTCCAAAGTTTTCAGATATGAAGTTATCACGTTTTATCAAAAGTTATCCAAAAGTCATCCAATAAACTTATGATTTACATTTCATCCAGTTATTTGACTTCTGCTAAAATCGATTCGAGAGTGGGGGTTTATTTTGCAAAAAAATTTAAGGTGGATAAGCTTTATGACAATGTCAAAAACATTTTGTGACTAATTGTGGAATGTCGATAAAAATCTATTTTTTTGGACTGTCTATTTTTTTGGAAAAATTCCCCTGTGCAAAGTACATTTCCCCAATCTCATCATCTAAAACTTACCTGGTTGTAAGTTTCAGGTGGTGAGGTATTGCAATGTAAAATGATTCATAGATTGAGTAAAAAATATTTTTTATTGTCACGATGCTTCTATAACTTGATCTGTAAACACAAATCTTTATCACGATCCCAGATGAGGTTAAATTATGTTAAGTTATGCATGGCCGATTACAAAAATTCGGAAATGCACGAGGATATCAGAAAAACCAAGACATTTTGGATTCATGGCAAAATTAAGCCCCATTTAAAAAAACGAGCTGTCATTTGCTAAATTATTCAGAAATTAATCCAAGAAATTTGTTCCAAATTGCACTAGATGGGCAGCCCTAACCCTAACCCCAACTGGTGGTTCGTTGGAATTGGTATAACTTCCATAAATAATATGATATGATGAGAAAGGAAGATTCACACATGAACAAACTTTGTGTGTTGTTTGTAAAAGGATTGAAAGCAAACCAGATATTGCTATGGATAATTTAAATATAATAAAACATATTTTATGGTTGTTATTTGTAGCTTAAAATAAAAAGAACTCCATCTTTGACGAGTCAAAATTGGGCATCTGCAACCTCAGCCATATTTTCGAACCGTAAATAATGAATAATTAATTGATAGGCCCATATGTTGAAATCAAAAAAGTCATATAACATTTAAAGAGTCTTCTAGCATTAAGAAATACGTTAATATGTGGAATATATATAATATTGTGGTAATAAAGTGACTCGTAAACTTACCTATAAAACTATAAGGCCGAAACGCAAAAGCCGGAAGAAAGAACTTTGCTCAATGTTGTTGCTGCATGGGGATGGGTTCCAGGTTAAGATTGCTGACCAATCAGATTCGAAACGAAAGTATAGTCCCATTCAGGTTCAGATTCAAGATCAAAGGAACCTTGAGGTGACTCGCGACAGATGGCTTTTATTTCACTGTATTATCCAGAAAGTGAAGAAAGTAATATCAAATTAAAGTCAAACTTGCGAGCCTAAGAGCTGAGCTTTAGCAAAACTGAATACCCTGGATTTAATTTTCAGGATTGAACGCAGCAAATTCAAAAAACATTTGTTTTGACACCACTCAAGCAAACATTTTGACTTCAATTTTCGATCTTGTTTCATCAAGGTTAAAAAACTTTCAGTTTCCAAAAAAAAATGAAATACTATAATTGTTGTATTAGTTGCATAAGCATACAGCCAGAAAACTTTCTTCTTTTCTCCTGATGCTTCCAACAACGAGTCAAAAATGCTCCCCGTCTCCGTGCGCGATGGTGCTCGTGGTCCCCCCCTGCCACAGCGTGGCCAGCATCTAGCATGGTACCTCATGTTGTTTGTTGTTTCAACAAGTTTACATTTTGTCCAATGAAAAACTTGCAAGGTGATATCATGCTTGGTGGCCTCACTTCAAATCAAAAGTGAACGTTTGAATCTGAGGCACATACCTTATATGGGCAAAGTAAACAGAACCACAGACACAGAACACAACATTCTTCCCCACTCACCAACCAACATGTACTCCTACCTATATTAAACACTATGATGAAACGTGAATCGTCTTGTATAAAGCATTGTGTTTAATACAAGAGGACGTGAAGACTGCCCCGTAACAGAGATTCAAGTCTCTGAAAGTCCAAAAGAGACTCCTATATATTTTATTATTCTTTTCGACACGAATATAATACAGCCGGATTCGAATGTTTTGTATTCTATATGAAGCAATTTTTGTGTTGATTTCAGAGTTCTTGTTTCAGAGAAATGAGTGTTGTTACCTAATCAAGATGGTGAGTTTTCATTTAGTGAATATTTTTTTTAATTAACCAGCACGTTAAGAGAGCTTGGTTTAGGTTTATGCTGTAGGCCTTGGCTAGGCCAATTTGTTGCCTTGCCTTTTTTGCGAAAATGCTTCGACACACAGATCCAAGTTACTTGACTATTTTCTATTAAGCAACGTGATATTTGTTTTTTAGACTTAGAGCCGTTGAAGGAGAAATCAAAGGGCACTGGGCTCGAAAACCTTAGGGTTTATCTCAGTGTCCTTGACAACATTTACTGTAATCTTTAATTAATATTTTGCTACTTATTAATTAATATTTCGTTACTTCATCTATTTTACGTTAAATTTTCGATGTATACTTTCAAACAATTACCTGTAAAATTGTTGTCGAAATTAAATTGATTTTGAGGTATATTTTATCATGAGAAACTGTTATTGTATATGAAGCCATACCATGTTTATGAACTATAATACGTTAGCCAATGAACTATAATACATTAGTTTACAAATGCGGCTCATTTATTTGTGCATTGGCTCACATTTTATTTTTTGAAATAAATTTTATTGCTCTTATATTGTATGAAATTGCCCATCCCAAGTGATTATTTCATAAGACTTTAGTTTAAGCTATTCAAAGATACTAAGAGTTTGTAAACCTGAAATAGGGTGAAGTTCTATTGTATATTCGTTTTTGTGTGTGGTATTCATTTTTAATTATATTGCTTTGATATGATGCAGAAATCATTTTATATTATACTGAGGCTTTTGTTAAATTCTGCGGGACGAATTGTTATACTAGTGTCTCTTGTCTTTAACATTTGTCTGTCCCATCATTATCATACCACGTTTCTTTGTTGAAATTATATGATTACAATATTTCAAAAAATCTTGAAATGAACATATGTTATGCCTGAGAATTGTCAAATCTTTCCAATAATTTAGATAGATGGGTTGTGTGTATGTTTGCAAGATTTTTATATGGGCTCTTCTGTATCATCTGCCTACCGTGGCTGATTTGGAAAAAATGCCGCGTTTTTTGGAAAAGCGCGGTGAAATATGCGGCCGCACTTTGTAATGTGCGGCCGCACATTGTAAAGCGCGGTCGCACATTGTAAAGTGCGGCCGCACATTTCACCGCACATTTCACCGCTTTTTTATCAAAAACGCTGTGGCATGTAAGGCCCCACTTTACAATGTGCGGCCGCACATTAAAGATGCGGCCGCACATTACAAAGTGCGGCCGCACATTTCACCGCATATTTCACCGCGCTTTTCCAAAAAACGCGGCATTTTTTCCAAATCAGCCACGGTATCTGCCTGCTTCTTTTCAAGTGTTGTCTTCAAAATTTATCTCCAACTCCTTAAATGACCTTTCCTCTACTCTCTACCAATTGTTCTGAAAACATCTGCTGCATCTTCAAATAATGTTTATGTACTTAAACGACCTAAACAACGAACAAGGGATTGAAGAGCTATAACTGGAAGAATATTGACAGCAAAAGACGGCAAGGGATTTTTCCAAATTATAAGTAAGTAATCTTAGTCCATATAAAGGAAATTTAAAATACATAGAAATTTATCATAACTTAGAAATAAATTTCCATGGTATAACAAATTTACAAAGCTTTTCTAGAAAAATTATTAGAATATAACTGCGTAACTTTTTAACGCCCAAATTTTGTAATCCGCGTAATTAAAAAAAGATGTGCGAAAACGTAGTAAGTCTCACTTGCACTGATTGTATACACATTAAAAGAACAAATGATTTATAAAGTTTTGCAATTTAATTGTGACTATTATAAGTAAATATTATTGTTATATTTAAATTTAATATAGTCATTGTTATTCTTGATGTTTGTTCGAGAAGTAAACTTCCATTTACTTAGAGGATATTTTACATATATACACTTTTTGCGTATGTCCCTCTCAAAAGCAACTATAATGTGATTAATAACATTAATATTTTAAATATACTTCTAACTTCAGACTCTTGTAGCATTTAAAAACACGCCGGAGCATTTGGGACCTTCAAGTACATACTTTCATGTAGATGTTATGTTGTTGCGTGTAGGCAATCATTGTCAAGGGACCTTTAAAGACACACTTTCAAATTGCTTTATGACAATTTTGTTTTGTGATCCGTATTCTATTCTTAATGATTGACCATGTCTCATGTGTATTACCATATTTGGGTTGTATTCTTACATGTTTAGCATGCTTTTTGTAAACAAGGGAGTATACATTGTCTCGAAAATCGCAGCTATAAAAGGGTTGCACACACGGCTTTGAAAGAAGTCAAAATCAGAAAGTTTGTACGGTAACAAAAGAACATGCCGTAAGCTACACCATTTTATTGATGTGTTAGGCTTTTTGCGTGAAGTTTCATGGCTACAAGGTATAGCAGATTGTAAGTGTAATAATATTATCAAATTGTTCAGATAAATTTAGATTTCACTTTACATAGAATATAGATTTCACTTTTAATGTTTGTTTGACTTACTTTTATTCAGTTGACCTAATTTAGTTTGATGCTTGTAGTTATGTTATCGATTTTTTTAACTCCATTGGCAAACCGCACATGTCTTCAAGCAGACTACCGCTTGTTTTGTCATGTATTCTGCGCTTGTCTTAGTTACAATATAATTTAGCGTTTTGAGTTGCTATACCTTTTCCAAAAGTGCAAAATTAAAGCTACAGATGTAATCGCAACAAAAATGTTCTGCATGATAGTTTTTTCCGGGCGCACACCCAACTTTTGGGGGTTGGGGGTGTGAACTTATGTTGGACCAACTTTCATTATAATTTCTCTTGGGATCGATGGAGCGCACTACATTAAAGAAGCAATTAAGTGGCTTGTCACTCAAATCATTTAGCCAGAATGTAACAATTTTTGGATAAAAATTTTATCGGAACAGAACCAAAATACTAATGTAGTTATTGAATATTCTTTTTAGTATATATACTTTTTGGACCGACTAGGAAGATAGTGAGGTAGTGTGGCACCCTCCCCCACACACCTTCCCCTAATGTGCGGTCTTGGCTTGAAATGTGTCTATATAAAGGACATTGATTATTGTAAATAGCATTTAAGAAGTGTTTTTAAATTATGGTTACAACTTAATTTTACGTTACTCAACATGCTTGCACACAATTTTTTCGATTGTTTTTTACAAGAGGAAGAGGGCTCCTAATTAATACAGTTATTTTTCTAATCCCATTTATTAAAGACAAATAACCATCATCTTGGAAAAAATGATCAAAAATAATAAACAGGGTTGGACTGGTCGGTCAAGCAATTTGTGCGGATGTCCCGCACAAATTGCCGCATACCCAAAACTATAAAAGTATTCTCGCATGAATAAATCCAAAAATTGTGATCCCGTTTCTTTGTTAAACAAAAAAATTCTGCGTGAGAATGAAAACAGGTCTTATCTTTGTCCTAAGTTTTGTCCTTTGGTTTACGTTTTCTACAATCCGTGGATCGGTTTGCTTGAACTCTGCCAGGGCCGAAACAATTAGTCAGTCCGCCTCTGGAAGTCACTGGCATAAGTCACTGGTTTGATTAAAACAAATTAACAAAAAATATAAAATTTTAAATAAGCTTCTTTTAATAAGAACCATTATTAAACTTTATTGGAATTTTGGGAAAATTGGATCAGCAGCACAACAAAACTGAAAATTGAGTTGGAGTTAGCCAGTGAACAAATTGTCTTTCGCAAACAAACTCTTTGTGCAAAAACTACTTAATTTTGTTAGTATTACATATTATGGTAGCCGAAAATAACAATTCTGAATTTCCAATTAGCCCCTCCCTCTTAAATAAAACTCAAATTCATTTGCTTCCAACCAAAGGAGCATCTGGATTTAATTATTCGGGGATTTACGGTATTTCTGTTGCGTGTTTCGTTGTCAGGAAAACAACTCTCAGCATCGAAATTTATTATTTATTATCTGAAATTCATTATATTTTAGATAATAAATTAGAATTTCACGATAAGATGTTTCTGATTTTGAATGTAATGTCTAAACCATAGAGATGGGATATAAGATTATCTAATATCCTATCTCTATGGTCTAAACAAATCAGTTATTCATTACTCATAATTGTACTTCTTACTTAATTTGATGCAAATTGAAAGAGTTTTAAAATTAGCCTGAAACCCCCGTTTACCCTATTTTATGCCCCCAAAACATCAATATTTCAATAAGCAATTTCAATTTTCAAATTCAGCGGCCCGTGATTGTACTTGTTACTAAATTTGATGCAGATTGAACAAGTTTGAAAATTTGCCCAAAGCCCCATTTTACCCCCTTTTATGCCCCCAAAACATCAATATTTCAATAAACAATTTCAATTTTCAAATTCAGCGGTCCAAAATCGTACTAGTTTCAGCCAGGTTTCATCAAATCGGGTTTTTGATGATTTTTGCTTCCATTGGGAACTACTGACGCTAGAGAGGGTACAAATCAAATTAGACCACAACTGGTGAATGCAAAGATACATGAAATAGAAAACCATGATAAGACAAGGAATAAAAAATAATAATATATATTTCATGGAAAGACTGTTTATTAATGGGATATAAACCAATTAGAAAACCAAAAATCTCAATAATTAGGGCTGCGTAGCAAATCTTGCGATTTGCCGCTGTGCAGCCATTGCGACTACAGGAGGCAAAGCAGATTATGGATACGGATGACTGATTGCGCAGTAAGGATATGCGCAACCCATACAGCAGTTCCTATTCACTTCAATTAAACACAACGTTTAATGCAGGGCAATTCACGTTTCAACATAGTGTTTAATAGAGGCATGAGTATGGGTTGCACCAACATATACTCGCTTGCACATGCGCTTCGCGAGTCAAAAATGAATTGCATGGTGGCCCATCTTTGCCACTTGGATTTCTGGAAATACTTCACTGATTTTTGTATCTTTTCTTAGACGATAATTTTACTTTATTTCTTTATATCACTTTATTTTGTTCTTCCTCTTTTATTAAATTTTTTAAATGATTTAAGTTTTGTTGAAGTGCTTGCATGCAAGGAAATTTTATATCGTGCTTTTCCTTATACACAGTTCATCAACATTCTTCACAACCTGGGCATAGAAGAATGACGAATCCATATTTAGATTTCGGCTGCACCTTTTATCGAGAAACCCTTGGGGTATATTGACGTGGACATAAATATTCCCTTCTTACCGTATTTCCTCGATTAAACGCCCCTCCTCGATTAAAAGCCCCCTCAAATAAACGCCCCCTTATGCTACTAACTTTTGAAATAAACGCCCCCTTCGATTAAACGCCCCCCACACAATAATGTTTTGTAAGTTGGTGTAATGTACTGTTGTTTGATAAAGCCAAGGCAAAACTAAACCATTTTCTTTTTTTCTGGACCGAATGACGGAGGCTTTGATCTTGTACTTTCTAATACACGCCCCCCTCGAATAATGGGCCCCCTCGATTAGGCGCCTCCCCAAAAAAAGCCGAGGTTAATAAACGCCCCGGGGCGTTTAATCGAGGAAATACGGTAGCCATGTTTGAGGAGAATCGCGACGAGATTTATGTTTACCAGGGAGCTGGTAAAAACGGCAAAATTCTGGGCATTGGCTCAATCAACATTTGTTCATATATCATTCAAATAAAAGAATTGGAAGAATAGCTCAAAAAAGCAAACAAGCGGTCTTACTTTATTGCATAATTGTACAAATATTAATGAAGTCCGGAACATCAAAAATCAAACTTAGATAAAACTTTAAACCTCTAGGTTAGAGGAACGTTACTTTCATAAAGAATTTGGACTTCTTTGCTTGTGATTGGACCAATTTTCCTGAAGCAAAATAGGAAATACGACAAACATAAGTAAAAGCAAAATAGGAAACAAATGGGGCACCGTATTTCCTCGATTAAACGTTTATTAATCTCGGCACTTTTGGGGGGGGGGGTGGGCTAATGGAGGGGGCGTTTATTAGAAAGTACAAGATCACAGCCTCTGTCATTGGGTCAAGAAAAAGAGAAAATGGTTTAGTTGTGCCTTGCCTTTATCGAGCAACAACACACTACACCAACTTTAAAAAATTGTTGTGGGGGGCGTTTATTTCAAAAGTTAGATAGAAATGTTCCGTCAGGCTTACCTTTAATGGTTTTTGGTTTCATGGACTCGCTTGAAACAGCAAGCAGAGTTTTTTGCAGGAGACCGAATGTACGTAGAGTGTATAATAGAATAGGACAATGTGTTCGAAATAAGTAAAATTCAATATATTGTTAAATGTATAAAATCTAGTATAGAAGTAAATTAAAAGTATAAAATGTATTAGGTAATAAAGTGAATTAAAAATTTAGATTGTCAAGCATATCAGAATAAATTGAGAGGTCATTAATTGTTGTGACGTCCTCGTCTGAATTGCCTTGAGCGTTGATCCACTGAATCGTTGTCTTGTACTAAGGAAATCTTTGACCAGCGCTGATATATTTTCTATCGGCCGGTGTTGGAACGATCGGTTTCACTTCTCCATCAGTCGTTATCTTTTTTCGTAAATCATCGAATATCTTACGAAATTCGTTTTTGATTTGTTCGTTTTTCCACATGTCATCGATTTCACATGTTTGCGATAAGTCTGCTGCTGAACATCCTTGCTCTGCCGCGTGATACATGCAGAACAAAAAGTATGGCTTGGGAACTGCCCTTCTTTTTCGATATACGAAGCAACGCATGATGTCTGAAATGAAATGTTCACGTCTGAAATGAAATGTTCACTCGTCGATAGCAAAATTGGAAGTGAGTAAAATGTTGAAGTTAGAAAATGTTTTTATGCACTTTCTAACTTCAACATTTGAAAATTCAGATCGAATGATGAGAGCGCGTGATTTCAGATCGTACGATGAGCGCGTGATGTTACAAATAAGGACATGGCCTAGACAAAATGTCAATAATCTGGAAGGCGGACAAAGGAGAGGTGAACTTTGACATCGTAGCATGTCAGACAAAGGAGAGGTGAACTTTGACATCGTACCATGTCAGACAAAGGAGATGAAGCATTTTTATGTAAATACGGACTTTTTTGTCATCAGCCATAAGGTAGATGACAAGTTGGATTATGCTAAATTAGAGCAAGTTGCAGTAGGAAAAAGTAAGAAGAAGAGAGAGATAAAATCGGTAGATAAAGATCGAGTAAGTAAACGAGTAAAAGTAGAAAAACCTAGTGAAACAAAGGAAGTAGAGGTGATTAATGAAAAACCAAAGGATCCACGAAGGAGACCAGCCGAACATAGTAATATTGCGAAGATAAAACCTGTATCGATAAGTGTACCGAGAGTTCCCACGAGATCAATGAGGAACTTTGAAGCAGAAGTCAATCAACCCTTCAACCCGAGATCGTTTGTAGTGGATGAAGTTGAGGTGTCAGATGATGCGAATGAAGCCGACAATGCTATATCTAAAGCCCTATTTACACTACACAAACTAACCCGGGTTCGCCCCGGGTTAAGCTAACCCGGGTTAGCTTTTCGTAGTGTAAACACAACTAACCCGGGTCCGACCCGGGTTAAACTAACCCACCTCAAGAGGTGGGTTAGCTTAAAACTAACCCGGGTAAGTTTTACGAAAATGTAGTGTAAGCGCGAGACTGGGGCGAACCTGGGTTAGTTTCTAGTATGAGCATGCCCACTCGTGTTGAAAACAACATTTTAATTTTCTGGATCGTTTGGATCGTTTAGTTCACGTGCTTACGCATGTACATTTCGGCTAACCCAGTTTCGCCCACTGGTGAGCGCTTACACTACAAACGAAAACTAACCCGGGTTAAATTAACCCGGGTTAAGTTAACCCGGGTTAGTTTGTGTAGTGTAAATAGGGCTTAATGTATTCCACCACCAACACCTGAGGTAAGCGAAAGCAGAACGCAGGGCCTCTTTTAACATACAAACTGGGGGGGCAAATGCCCCCCCAGTCGTGCTGGTTGCCCCCCCCCCCCAGTTGAAGCTTTTTATGATCTTTTGCCCCCCCAGCAGAGGTCCCTTTTTCCCTTTGATGCTCTTATTTTAGCAGTTTCTATTTTCTACACTAAGCAAAAAACCCAAATAGCAACTAAGAATCAAGAAACCCAGATAAAAAATGCTTTTGTTTTCGAACAAGCCTCCCCTTCGACAAGCCTCCCTTTGCTAAGTCCAGCTTAGATTGCTATGACAATGACTACTGTTATGACAACCAAACAAAACAATCTAAAGAGGTGAAGTCACGGTTTCGGGTTTACCACATGTTCTACTGTTCTACATGTTATAGTTATATTATCAGTAATCAGTAGATCAATCAATTATCAGTATAATCAGTGATAATATTTGCAAGGATGCCTTATGCTGAAAAGAGAAAGCTTGAAAAACAACGAAAACTAAATAATGATGCAGCAGTTCAAACTTTTCTTACAATGAAGGACCGCAGAATGAATTTGCCAAAAATTGACTCATATTGTGAAAGAGACTTCGTTAAAAAGTTCTTTGGTTGAAATAATTCTTCGTTTTTTTTCAGTTTAAATTTTGTTAAAAGTAAAGTTATCAGTCTTAAAACACTCTTTTCTACCATAATTTTTGACTCGCCTGCATCATTATTTTGGCAGTTGCTGAAAAAAATGTTTTTCCTTCAGTAAAACTGAGGTCCCCTTTTTAAAATTTGCCCCCCCCCAGCTCTGATTCCTAAGAGGCCCTGGCAGAACGAATCAGACTGCGTTCGTATCGAAAGCAGCTAGTGAAAGAGATAAGGAAACAGAGAAGTTTAGAACGAGTGGAAAAAGAGCGAATTTTCTGAAACAAATGTAACGAGACAGAGCTCTGCGACTATCATCATCATTAGACTCATCCTCGGATTCATCGGATTGTGAGTGAAAACAAAATGACTCTATAAAGTAATGCTGGTAGATTTAAAAATAATGTGAGAAAAAAATGTATATAAGCATATGATATGAAATGGTTAGTGAAAAAAGTATCAAATGTTGTGTTATTGTGTTGAAATCTATGGAATTGCTTGACGGAGAAGGGGAAATGTTGAAAAGTATATGTAGAACAGAAGATGAAAGTACAGATTTGAAAAATGCGTTCATTTTTTTAAAAACCCGTTTAGAGTATAAAAAATGGATAGATGTAGATATGATAAAAGAATTGCATGCGTATGTGATGGGAAATGAAACGAGTTCGGAGTTGTCACGAAATGAACGATGTGCTTTATTTAAGGGGAAGAGATAGTGTACTGTGATCCAGATCAAATTGAGTTAGAATTGCAAAGTCTTGTAGGACAACAGAAAATGATACAACCGTTTGAGTTTGTAATGAAATTGTTGTGGATTCACCCTTTTGCAGACGGCAATGGACGAGTAGCGAAATTAATATATTTTTTCCTATCAGAAGAGGTGAAAATTTTGCATGATCAAAAAGAGTTTATTAGTGTATGTAGCTAGAGAGTATCAAAAAAGGTGAGTGGAAGGGAAAGTAAGTGGGTGATTGGTAGTGAAAACGAATAATATGTCCATCACATAAAGTACAAAGAAGCTAGAGTAGAGAAAAGAAAGATAGAATCAGATCACCATGCCTGCAAACGGGTGTTGTTTGAAAGGAGAGAAACTCACTGGAGAATTATTGTATGCTGTCGTCTATTACTCTAGTTATGAAATATCTAGACGTGATCTGATAAGGTCATTGGAAAACTTGCGTTTTTCGTTTGAAAGAGGGAGACCGAAAATCTTCGGGAGAATTTCAGTGCACGATCAATCAGGTAAAGATGTAAATTTATGTGCGCCTGAAGCGTGGAAAATTGATGATCCGAGGAAAGACGGTGTTGGGAGCGTGACATTAACGAGGCTTAACACACCAGACGAATGGTTTGCGACTGCGGAAAGTGGAACGCATTTTCGGAAAGGTGATCAAATGATGCCTGCTGGAGTTATACAAGGCATGTTGTTAAATACTACGTATAATCCTAATAAATACAAACATCGTCAGGAGAGGATGCGACTGTGTGTGCTGGCTGTGGTGACTTTGGCGATGAAATAAGCTCGGCGAAAACCTGTTGTTGATCGATTTGATCCTATTCTTTGGCGTAGCCCAACGATTTTTCAATAAAAAGTTTTAAAGAAAAGTACACGCAAAAAGAGAGCTTTCGAAGCGATTTAACGACACTGGGGGAATAAGCTGGCTAGTGTTATGAGACCCTTTATAAAAATATGCGAAGACGTATTATTGCACTTTAAAATAAGTGTCGTAAAGGGCTCTAGCAAGATTATATGAATTAAAGAATATTATATTATAAAGAGATAAATTTCCGCTGGTGATGAGAAATGCCACCATAGCGAGGCTGCGTAAACAAAATTTGTAAAAAGTGAAGTAATGAGTTTACTCACTGAATATTATACCGTCATGGGCAAAAGGTGTTAAAGCCAATGAAGATATGGCCATCCATGAAGAGAAACAGAATGGTGCCCTAAAAGCAACCTGGGACATGGCCATGGGTTATGCCCATTACGACAGAAGATGAAGATGAACACTTTAAATTATTCATAAGATAAAGGAAATATATGTAGCTCGAGTTTTAATTAAAATTGTCGTAGAGTGGGTACGGCAGCCCACTAACTTAACGTTGGTACAGTGGGTACTGCCGCCCACCAATTAAAATTGTTGGTAGAGTGGGTACGGCAACCCACCATTAAAAGATAGAAGGCAAACCTGTGTCTATCTCTGTTGAAACTCTGAAAGAAGTCACTGATCTTAGCAGCACCAAGACTCTACCGACATACTGAGTGCCGTACCCCACGTCTGGCGGTGGAAGTTCAAAGACAGAAAACCACCCCACGACACTAGTATTTAAAACGCAAATTGAAATTCAACGCAATAATTTGAGCAGGGTTGGTAACGTTACGTGCCAAATAGAGGGATGTGCCAAATAGAGGGGATGTGCAAAACAGAGGGAAGCTATTCAATTCAACTGACTTACATGTTGGATACAATGGTGGATCATTTCGGCGTTGCTGTGATAATAATACTCTATTTTATTGTACCTAATTGTTTGAGGTTGTTTATATATTAAACGTAAATGAGATATTATTCAATATGAAATATTGAAGATATTAGGCCAATTATATTAGTAAAGTGTTAGTAAGACGTGTCTGAAAGAAATTCTTGCTGATTTTAGCATCAGAATCGTTAGGTCGTTTATTTGGTCGTAATTGCTCCCACCTTTCTTTTTACTTTGACCTTCGAAATCGAAATTGCCACTTTCACAGGTAACGCATGAAACCATTGTCTGCACAAGTTGCAAGGAACCATTAATTTTCCGTCATCAGGCATCCGGCAGTGGCAGTAGACCTTGCAATTCCAGTGGAACATTACAGGCTTAGTGTCTGCTGTAGACGGGACCAAAGCACTGTCGACCAAATGGGAAATTTCTCTCATCTCAAAACTATGCACAAGAGCTTCTCGTAACATATCCTGTTGAATGGTGGCTTTAATTGGGCTCTTTCCCAATGACAATGCTGCAGCAAATACTATGGCAAATAAGCCACAATCTACTCCGCCTTTCTGTTGCTGTACATCGACAACGCACATGTCAAGATAATTCCAATTTGGCCGCAGTAGTTGGCATGCTGTCTGCTCAATATGGATTGGGTAGCTGATTTTGTCCCCATTTCTTACGTCGTGGGTAGCAGCTCGCATTCCCCAGAGTAATCCAAGGATTATTCCGAGCATTGATAATCTGGATGAATTCCTTGTTGTAGGATGTGGAAAAATAGCCATACAGTTCAGTCAGTGCAATCTCATTGAGACCATTTACTGTTGGATTAGCCTGTCTGATCAATTTTAAAGCAGCTGAAATCACTCTATTGTTTAGCCAATAACACTGCTGTATAATACATCTGTCCCTGTTTTTGAGTCCAAGATCTTCAATCCAGTATTTGTCAAGGAATGGATCTTTTTTGTCCTCCACATCATCAACATTATTAACAGTCATCAGAACACCGTCCTTGTCATGTTCTCCAGTATTGTCATGTACATTTGCTCGCTTCTTCTCGATGTCTTTTTCATCTCAGCAGCTTGTCTTTTCTTTAGGGTCTTTCCCTTCACTTTCATTGAAGACAATTTTTTTGACGGATCCAATTGTGCCCGACCATTACCATCGTACACAACCAAGCGCAAAGACATTGATTGTAACTGGTGCACTGCCTTCGCGTTAATCTTGTCATTACGGATTTCCAGTATGCAACAAAACAAATATATGTGGTTAATCGGCTTCATTTGATTCAGGAATCTTGTGTCCTTTCTGATTGAAGAATTTAATTGTCCCTCCCGCTGCGTGTTTATAAGGCCATTCAATTGTGGCACATGTGTGATGCGACGGCGAATTTCTTTTGGTTTGGTCGCATTGCACTCGTGAAACCTGTCAAATAGACATAAGTGTTGAGAGCTTTCAGATACTTTGTGCCCATTCTTAGCAACGGTTTTGGGAGTCGTTATCCGTTAGTCGTTATTTAGGAGTAAGTTAACTGTCAGCTCACCAGCTTTCGCTGCATCTATGTTTTTTGTTCAGGTGCAACAAGCATGCCGTCATGCGGAGAAAACTTGCCAAAACCTCGATTATTGCCATCAGCTGCAACAAGGTTGACCATGTCCACTATAACGACGTTGGGTTGCTGCTCCATAGACAGGAGAATAGCTAAAAAATCGCGCGGACTGCACGAAGTACAAATTTCATGGCATAAACAACACCGTGTGGACATGAAGCTGTTGTAATGCCACCGGAATGTCTACTCAGTTTTTCGAAAGCCTTCTTGAACGATTGATGGTCTTTACTGATTTTTTCCTTAATCTGCATTAAGATATCCAACTTGGATCCCTTTGTAAAAATGCCCATGCTCTTTGCAAATGCCACAATTTCTTTTATATTTGATTGCTGTAGCAACTCTAAAAGTCGCTCCTCTGTGACCTCACGACAATCGCTTTCCAGCTCTCCGTCCTCTTGCCTCACTTTTTTGTGCTCTGAGTTGATGAGCAGCGACCCTTTGCACGAGCGTTCACCAATAAACGGCGCCCATCGGAGGAGATCAGGCTGCAGAACTGGCACATTCTTCGCGAAGCCCTGCATCAACACAGAGCCAACCACCTCGTCCCAGAATGATTTGCAATTCACATAATCAGGCTCACTCTTGTCGTATTCTGCAGGTAGCTGGACATTTTCACTTTCGACTGAAAGCTAACCTTTTTATTCAAATCCATGATCAGTGTGATGTGACAGGATAATAGCCACATATTGCGCAGTTAAAAGTATATTGATGGCAACTCATTGCTTTGAAATGAAGATAAGCATTCAGGATTGTTTGTGCATTCAGTGTTTTCTGCAACCTGTGCTCTAATACTTTGACCAAGCTTCCTATTGGTATATGTTGCTGCAGACTCTCACGAAAAAACAAGCACACGTCAATACAGACAAGGAAAGCGTCATTGTAGTTATGAATTCCCTGGATATGTTCTTGATATCTGTAGAACACTCCACAATTGCCACACTTGACGAAGAAAGTCGAGATATTTTTTACGAGGGCATTTAATGTCAAAACTGATGCGTTTTTGTGATAATGTTCGGCTTACCCAGTTCTGTGTTACATTCAGTGCAAATCTTCTCTGCTGGCACAAACTGTTTAGGACATGAAGATACATTGCACGTTACCTCCCAAGGTACTCGCACTGTTGCAAATAGCCGCCAACCGTTAGACAACAATAAAGTCTTGCGGTGGATAAACTATATAATGCTGGAGGTTCGAATTTACGGCCATATCCTCATTGGCTCTATCTGGCTCTTCGCTGTCTGATGCATCTGTCTCGTTAACTGGAAAGTCACCATGAAAGGAAGCCAACTTGTTGACACTGCTGAGATACCACTTGCATGTGAATGCATGAGCATTTTCTTCGGCAACAACGGCAATCCAGTGTTCCACCGACCATGTCGCAAGAAAAAATTACCCTTTTCAGTTTTGAATAGTAACTGACCTTCTTCTCGATGACTGAAAAATGAATATAGCAATCCCCCATCTTCCAGTGCTACAATTGTCGGGGAATGTCCAGCATAACATTGCAAGTCCAAACAGTCGTTCACTGTAGCACCCTTCAGAATTTTGTACTTCCTGCCGACATGGCATGCAAATCAGTTTCAGCTAGTTGGAGTTTCTCCGGGTAAAGGGAAGCTTCGGCTACTTTCTGCAGGTGTACACACTCGGCAGCTGGCATTCCATTTGCCCAAGCAATATTCATATACGTTATGCAGGGCTCGTATTTACAAAAGGCAGATGTAGCAGTATTGCTGTTGTCTATTGTGTTTACCTTCCGAACATGGACAGGAAATCATATATCTCCAGTAAGGCTTTTACGCACCATAAATATGTCCTACGCCCTATTTACGCATATGCTTGTGGGGCTGACTTCTTCTTCATGTATTGCGTGACAATGCCTCCCAATAATCCTGGAGTCCATCTCTTTGTTACAAATGGGACATTTTCTTTCCACTTCGATGCGACTTCTCTTCCGATAACTTTTTCACGTCGGTAGGTTCAGCATCAGAATTTTCCAGCTCTGCATTTTCTGATATTCTTGGCATTTTTTCCACCTCGTGATTGGCAAGATGTTTCGTAAACCTGCTTCGGGCAAAGATGGTTCTTTGGCACATTGGACAGTGGAAATGTGATTTTGCTCTGACAATTGAATCGGAATGTATAGCTTTGCAAGGAAAAACATGAGTAATAAATAATAAATTTATCGTTTAAAACAAAATTAGTAATTACAGATTGCAAAAAAGTAATGCCAACAATCTGAACCCAAGTTAACGAGTCCACAACTACAGACCAGACCAATACTCCCAAAATTATGAATGAACAGCAAAATAGTCCTTCTTTATTATTTCTTTACTGTCGATACATAGAAACTGCATCCACATGGAACAATTACTATTTGCCACTTCATGACTGATGCCATGATCAGACCCGGCGCTCCTATAAGCTCCGGTAGGTTGTCCATATATCATCCAAATAAAAGAATTGGAAGAATAACTCAAAAAAGCAAACAAGCGGTCTTACTTGATTACATAATTGGACAAATATTAATGAAGTCGGGAACATCAAAAATCAAACTTAGATAAAACTTTCAACCTCTACGTTAAAGGAACGTTACTTTCATAAAGAATTTGGACTTCTTTGCTTGTGATTGGACCAATTTTCCTGAAGCAAAATAAGAAATACGACAAACATAAGTAAAAGCAAAATAGGAAATAAATGGGGTATAAAAATTACATTAAAACATAAGTTCCAATGTCCTTCGGCAACAATACAAACATGCACGTTCTAAAACAATAACCTTTGCTTTGACACCAACAATTATTTCATTTAGTAAAATGTGGCCCTATTTGACGTTTGTAAGAACACAAACTGGATACATACCTTTTTGCTCTACCAACTGTCACATTAGTAAGTAAATTCTCACTGCCATCTTTGCATTGTTGCAAGGCTTGAGAGAGGCTGCAAGAAATATAAAGGTTTAGCTTAAAATATTTAATCGATGTCAAGAAATTACTTCATTCACTTTAGATAACAACAATAAATTTAATCGCAACCATAAGTTTGTTCCATATAACGGGAGTTCACTTTCTTTCATGATGTTAAAAATCCTGTTTGGGGCCTCAAGTTTAAAAATCTTTAAAATGATCGTTTTAAACATGTTTCTAGACCACCCGGTAGTATGGGTGACCTTTTTCAATCGCTTCAAATTGGATATAAGATGATTAATACGTTCATTTTACTGAAAGGTTATTGTTGGTCTTATAATATTACTACTCTTTCCAGAGTTTATTATCCTTTGCAATTGCGCTAGTTGATAGCTACATATATACGGTGGAAATTTTGTGTCCCCGTGCTTAAACACCGGGCTTCGATGTATCAAGTTGAAAAAATGGCAGATTTCTGGAGGGTGAATGGCGTCCTGGAGGGTGGGCCTCGTCCGAACTCTAGATTATCTTATATCCTATCTGTATGATGTGTGGTAACTAAAATAATACACACAATTAAACGTAAGGCCAAATATATTTCTCCACTTTCTGAAGAAGATCTAACTGGGGATTTGTCTAAGCAAGACAACTCAAAAAACCCCTGTGAGATGCATTTGCATTAGAAAAGACAATTTCTGACGTATTGATTTAAAAAAATTTAAGGCAAGTAGACATTTTGGGGCCAGCTATGCGAAGCAACCCTAAACCCCGGGGTGGGGGCCCCCTTTAAAGCCTGAATGGGGTCCAATCTGGGTTAAAAAGGCCAAAACCAAGATTTTCAAAATCCCCCTCAAATGGCAATGTAGTTTTTCCTGCAACTCTCAGATGGTAGTATAAGAACCAAAATTATGCCATTTGGTAGTATCAAGTAATAACAATGTTCTCTAAAACTTTAATAGCAACATGCCAAAAATATGACATTCCTTTAGGCAACAGAGAATCCATATACTTCCAACTATTGTTATAACAACAGTTGATTGTTGTTAAGGGAAGAAAGTGAAAATTATGATATTTGATGAAGCATGAGTAGGCTAATTTACAAGTAAATATCTGCATCGTTTTTTCTTTTTTTGTCGTTCACAAAATGTTGATCTCTTGAAATATTTGTGAATTTATCAGGAAAGCTAATAAATCTCAATTATTGATTTTGCATTGCAAGTTCAAAGTAGACATCCTTCCAGGGTTTATTTTAACGTGCAGTGATAACCAATTTGTACGTGATAAATCGTGATTGTGCAGTGATAAAATCAAAATTGTGCGGTGATCATTGATGCAAACAAGAAGCTAATAATAAAAATTAAAAAGTCAATACTAAAGAGTTCAAAAGCTTCACTGAGCCAGCTTATTTTCATTTTCTTCGTTTTCAATTTCTTGGTTCTCAAACACTTTCCGAAACCAAGACTGCTTGTCAGCTTTTGGGGTATCTCGGCTTCGGCGTCTTTTATCTGTCATGAAATAATGAACGGCTGGTCGTGGATCGAATTGCTCAAATACTGGCATATTCAAATTTATATACAAATTGGTACTTATTGTTCGTCGTTGAAGTCGGTTTCTTGAACTCGTCTTCATGAGACTGTATGCAGATATGAGTCTCTCACAATCTGCAGAATGGGGCTTGCAAACAAGAATCCTGGCCAACACTGTTTTCAATGCGTCATATTCTTGCATTGAGGTGCACAAAGCTCACAAGAAGAATGCACAGCACAGACTGACTTTAGCATTGGAAATTTCATTCCCTTACTTTCCCTTTCATTGTCTATGAGCTTCCCAAGCATTTATTCTTTCCGACGTTCTTATTCTCTTCACCTGTTGACAAGTGGCTTGCAACTTGCAGCAATTTATCAAAACCATGTCCGTTAATCCTTCTTTCAGGGCTTCCAGCACCATGTCCTTTTACAAAGCCAAGACCAACGGGAGACCAACATATCGCAAGGATTCGTTGCCTTCTTTATCAATTGTTTTGATGAGCATGAATTCGTTGTCTTTCTGTGCTCTGTCCATGGAAGCATCGCAACGAAAGAAAACAGCCAGGCAATTGTCGATATCTTTCTGAAAATTTGGGATATCAGCTTTAACTATGACTTCAAGAAGCTCCCAATGACCTGCTGGGGTGGCATACTGCACATCAAATGTTGAGACAACATAGGGTTGGAATTGTACATTCATGTCGAATTGCTGGGCAATCTGAGATGTCACAACTCTTGATGGCCATGAAAATGCAGAGGAAGTTAACGATTTAGCATCATTGTATACATGTGTTATCAATTTTCCTTTATCAGCAAACTCCTTATTTTGGGCTTTAGAGATCTTAAACAATGGCACCATCTCCACTTTCTCTTTATACGAAAGTCCTTTGATTCTCTTTGCCTTGACCGCTTCTCTATGAGCATCACTCTCAATATGAGAAATTTCTGTTTCGGATCGTGCTTCTGTTCCAGTAACTGTGCAAATTGGTGGAATCCGTCCTCTGTAACATAGCTTATTAATGCTATCTGGGTACTTGACACAAACCTCGCATCTAATTCTCTTACGCTCACCTTTCTTTAGGCAGAACAACAATTGTGGTGCGTCTGCTAGAGATGGTCTCCATACATGTGCTATAAGAGGATTCTCTGGTTTCAATAAGTACAAGATGTTCTGATTCTAATGTTTCATCTGGATTGTTTGCCTCATTCTCTTGTTGAGTCAACCGATTACTGTTTTCGCTATTCTGTTCTTCCTGTGGACCGATATTATCCGTACTACTTCCAATAGGAATGGTAAAGAAATTGATCTGACTTTCTTTCTTCGACATATTTAAAAGTAGGCTACAACCACATATAGTCCATGGGGCAGACCGAAAATCATGTTCAAATTGGTGAATAAGGTTACTATACATCATCGGAAAGCAAATTTTGCGCTGATTACGAATATGAATGTTAATAGGTCGAGAAGTGTCATCTTCACACCTAAAATTGCTGATGTCAGCAAAAAGGTGTACAATCTTGTTTTAGCTAATGGAAGCCTTTTGCTTAGTAAATACGACATAATTCCATTTATGTTAACGACTTCTTGTATAAAAACAATGCCAATGAGCATATCTGGACAAAATATACATTTTTAAGTTAATAATATGTCCGTCACGTGACTGTGTGACATTTAACGGACAAGTCCGTAAAATTACTAGAATTTGCATAAGATGGGATATAATGGTAAAGTAACTTTCAGATTTGGTCCAGAATGATGATTGGGCCCATTTTTCACGATATCTATGCATTTATGGGGTTACATGAATGTCCTAGATGATGTGATTCCTCTGTTCCTGCTGATGGTAGAGAAGAATTACAATCAAACTTCAACTTCCTGGCAAGTCTCGTTTAATTTTCTAATTCTTCTCTACAATCAGCTACGTCACTTCGTAACCCCATAAGATTTCAAAGCCCAGTGTCACGAATAGCACCAGAAAATTGGCGCATCATGTTGTAAAATGATAAGAACTCAGTGAAAACAAAACAGATATTGATAAAATTGAAACAAGTTACATTGCTAAACTTGAAAAACTGAAGGTGATTCAGATGATGCGGTTAAAATACGATGTCCAAAATTGTTTTTTTCTACAGTTCTGCAATAGAATTGAGCGAATGTCTTTGCATTAGACCAGCCAGCAGTTTCCATTATTTTTGGCAGCGATAAACCGGCTTGTTGGGCAGCTAACGTTAAGGCGGCTCGGCAACTATGAGCGGAAAATTTTCTTGTATCAATGCCAGCAAGTTTGAGAGTTTCCTTTACCCATCTGGCAATGGTGTCTTTAGAAACCGGTTTGTATTGTGATTGAAGACTTTCTTAAATGGGCAGTCTTGGAAATATGTTCCTCAAGTTTCTTAACAATACACAGGCGGTCGTCATCTGGGTATGCTAAAATTTCAAGGGGAGCTTGATGTTTACCTGGTTTGGTAGTTTTAAGTGGTTGTTGTAGGGTAATACGGAGTCTGTCAGGAAGAATTTGAATATATCGAATATTCATAACATGAAGTGTTTGACACCGTTGCCCCGTAAGCAGACACAGATGGGTAGCTGTAGTGTAAGAGAGCTCCTTGAGGGAAATCGATTTCAAGACAGGGAGTTCCTGTAAATAAGATAATAACTGTCCAACATCCCAAATATGAGAATATTTTGGTAGAGATGGCTTAAGGTGGAAAGCACCTTTCATAAGACGACGAACAAGGGGGTGTTCACCTATGGGAGGGTTGCCTCCCGTTGAAATGATAGATGAAAGAGCCGATCTGGCAGTATTAATGGCACTGTAGCCCAGGCTTTCAGTAAATAATGATGTAAGAAATTCAACAACCTGTTCAGCAGAAGGGTTGTATACTTCAAGGTTATGTGCATAACAAAATTGTTCCCATCTACTTAAATAAGATTGATATTGCTTTAAGGTACCAGGACGCCATGAAGAGAGGATAAGATTTTGGGCTGAGGAAGACAGGCTGCTTGATTCTAGACTTTTGCCGATAAGCGACATACAATTAGTTGTAGTTTGGAATGGAGAGGATGCTGTTTGTTTGGGGTGGTTTGGTAAGGTTAGAAGATCCTTCTTTGGTTTAGCACAATGGGCTTTGATTTCTTTTATTTTATTCCTAGTGTGTTCGTTGTTATTACTGTGGAAAGGAGGTCACAAACATAAATCTTTATTTATTGCAAAATTTGTCCAAAAGCCAAAATGCTTTCGTTATTACTTCGTTATTATTTCGTTAGAGTCTAAGACAATGGTCTTCAAGTCCCTGAATGTGCTGGCTCCAAAATACCTTTGTGATCTTTTCACACGAAATTCGCTTTGCACATCATATAGCCTTCGTGATACGGGGACCGATCTGAGGTTACCGATGAAAAGGTCAGCAAATGGCCAGAGATGTTTCTCATATAGAGGTGCCAAACTATGGAATAGCCTGTCAGCCGAGTCAAAGCAGGCAACCTCTCTGTATAGATTCAAGAAAACTATTTAAAAACTATTTTGTTTCTATTAGATGTTTTCCTTAATTTCAAAATATAATTGTAAATAAGGTTTAATATTGTAAATAAGGTTTTATATTTTAATTTAATTAATAGCTTTTTACTTTTTATCTTATATTATAATTAATGTTTTTATCGGAGGGCCGCTTGAAAATCAACTTGTTGAAGGGCAACCCTCCTTAAATGAATTAAAAAAAGAAAAAAATACACAAAATACAGACCAGCTCCAAAGGCCTGGAAACCACTCTAGGACATTCATATAACCCCATAAATGCATAGATATCATGAAAAATGGGCCCAGTCATCATTTTGGACAAAATCTGAAAATTACTTTACCATTATATCCCATCTTATGCAAATTCCAGTGATTTTACGGACTGGTCCGTAAAATATGACACAGTCACGTGATGGACATATTATTGACTTAAAAATGTATATTTTGTCCAGATATACTCATTGGCATTGCTTTTATACAAGAAGTCATTAACATAAATGGAATTATGTCGTATTTACTAAGCAAAAGGCTTCCATTAGCTAAAACAAGATTGTTCACCATTTTGCTGACATCAGCAATTTTAGGTGTGAAGATGACACTTCTCGACCTATTAACATTCATATTCGTAATCAGCGCAAAATTTCCTTTCCGATGATGTATAGTAACCTTATTCACCAATTTGAACATGATTTCTCAAAAATTGGGCTTTGCCCCATGGACTAATATCGAAGAGTTACCAAATGGAGATCTGAACAACAAAGTGTGATATGAAACTCGATCAACTTGCCCTGTCTGTTATTCAAAAAGTTTACAATAGCGAGAAATAACACCTGGTAGGTCAGTTAAATAAACCTGATTCCGACAAGAAATAAACCACATCTCACCCTCTGATGTTGAGTTTAACATCCGCTAACTAGCCATAACATGACTAACTGTGTTTCAGCTTCTGTTCCTCAAAAGTCGAAATGGGTGGAGCATAATGTTCTAATTGTTAGTAAAAGAAAACGGTCTTGACAAATTTAGGAAGACAACGCCCATATTATCAAAATTTACCAAAATATGTGCAATGATAAAAAATCCTTTTGTCAAGTCCTTGGTTATCTATCTAATAATGCATAATTTATCTTTATTTAAAATGGATTTTAGGCTGTCGGGAATCTTCAGGGCAAAAACCACTTTGTCCGATAGTTTCTAGGAGACTGTATATACGCACATTGAACAAACTAACGTAGGCGAAATTCCCTAATTACCTTCACCTACTTATGAGAAAGGATGTGGCAACAAAACTAATACAATAATGGTAAACTTAAGGCTTACAGAGACTGTCTCAACAACGTGAATTAATAACAACGAATGCAATAAACTTATTAAACGATTAAATACCCTAAAATACGTAAATCGAACAGTTAGACCCCCAGTGGTCTCAATTTCAACACAACTCCACGCCTTACGCATGAACAAACATAAATATCACGATACCTCAGATGTATCCGTGACTTTAGCCTTTTGTTCCTCTTGCAGCGTCAGTTTCTGTTGACTGTAATCTTCAAGTCTGCACACAAACAACTCTCGTCTATTTCTTGATTAATTCCATGCAACAATACAAATCAGCTTCTTAACAATATTCGAGTTGCAACAATTGAACTAGCCGGGTTCCCTAGACGATATCTGATGACTAAATACCAGTCCGTGATACCTCTCCAATTGGAACCATACTATAGGAGAGCAAGCACCCCTATATCTACCTTACCTTGGGAATTACCCCACTACGTAATACAAATCATTTACATAAACAACTAAAGTTACAATAACAACGGCATGATTTCGTCCCAACCAGAAACAGTTTTGCGTACGAATTCGGTTGGACGTGCTTACTTTTACAACATCGTAACACCATAACGAGGCCCTTACGTAATTGTTCTCGCACTCCCCCTTTACAGTCATGTCACTTCGCATCCGTCACTGTTCTAGAGCTTCGATCAGCTCGTTGTACTTGCTAATCAGCACAGGGCTGATTGGTACGATAGTATTTTGAAGTCATTGCAGCTGAGTTAAATGTTGTAGTAGAATGCTTTTCCCCTTGTGTTCCCTTTGTGCTTCTTTGACAAATTGTCCTGCACGCATTGACTGTTGTTGATTTGGTAAACATACTTCTTAAATTTCGTAATAAGTTGCAATATTAACTCAGCAATCAACTGGAAGTACCCCTAGCAACTGCATGAAATATCCCCGGATCGTAGTGTTATTTTTTTAAATTTGGATATTTGGTATGGTAGCCATTTGTTAAGACCTTCAAGTCAAATGGAACCCCCTGTCGAGCCACTATAGGAGCACACCCAGGGTAAAAATATATAAACGGGGAGGTACATACAGGTAGTTTTAAAGTAGATTGTGGCACGAAAAATTTGCTATCTGGTCAAGGTATCCACATAAGCTCTTTTAGGAGTCCCACAAATAGGCATAGGATATGCAAACTTTCTCGCCTTTCATTGTCGTCTTTATCGATATCAAACGACAAGGGAGCAACAAGAATTGACCAGACGATTATGAAAGGTCAAGGAAAGACAAAGGAAGACTCTCTGACCGTATCACTAACGGACGGCAAAGCAACGGTTTCAGATAAACTGTAAATTCTTCAGTAAAAATATCAACGACAAAGGAATATAACTTAATTGAACAAGACAGCAATGTAATCGACAAACTTGAAAATACACGTCAAGAGCTTACCATTTTGGTGTAGGATACAGTTTGACAATAGAAGCTGCTTTCTCAGATGAAACTCCTTTTAACTGCATCAGTTGCTTCGCAAACATTGCCTTGACGTTAAGAATCTATGGAATAATTTCAAACACAAGCCATCAAACAAATAAATCTATCATTAAATTAAATATGTTGAAACGGCAACTAAATAGATTCACAAGAACAAAACTTTAAATCATGAACAATCATTTGCTGTCTTTGAAACAAACGGAGTTTCTGTGCAATACGAGTCGGAGGATGAAAAATCACCCAGAACAAAAGTTATTCAATTTGACTTCAATTTGACATTTATCACTGTGACAATTATTTAAAATATGCCAACAGCGTAGGGCTGGCAGTGCTTTACTAGGCCTTCGGAAGAGTGTATTAGTATTTGAGAACTGATGTTTTTGACTTTTGAATGGCATCATCAATTACGTCATAAGTTAACAATAATTCAACTTTTCGTGGAGATAACAACAAACATGTTCACATGTAATACAAATGATGAATTCAGTTATAAAATAGTAGATTTTGTAATACCGTAGAACAGTAAAGCAATGTGGGCCGGCAGTCATTCCTTGGGAAAAATGACATGAAGAGTAAATCATTAACCAAATCAAAAATAGCAAGAAAAGTTTAAAATCAAAAACCTTGTTTTTGGCTGTATGCTGGTTAAATTCTTCAAACGTGAAGAGATTTTGTGTTGGTTTTGCCATAATTTGCTTGTAGTTTTGGTGCTCCTTCAGTGTTATAGCGTAATCCATCGGAAAAGCAACCAGAGTCTTTTTCTAAAAAATAACAAAAATTTTTCTACTCAGTATCCTAAATCTATCAGCTGTCAAATTTAACAGGCAACAGTGCAACTCGCAACAAAATTTGAAAAAAGATAAGATTTCATTTTAGTGAAACTAGACTTGAGAAAACGTGTTCATGTAAAATAGAGCAATTATTCCTTATTCTGTAATGTTAAAATAGACTTTTCTGCTTATTTTAACATTATAGAATAACCGTTGTGTAAACCCAAAATAATTTCTACATGAACTTCCTTTCCTAATGTGTTTTTAGCTTTCAGTACGGGTATAATGGCACGACACTTAACAATCAGTAAAAATGAATAAGTATTTAAACGAAATTTATACGCGCCACCGAGGGAATGGCGGAGGAAGAATTGTTCAATGTGATTAGGCAGGCCTTAAAACAATACAACAAAATCGAAGCAATTTCACCTCATAGACGGACTTCAATAATCTTGTCACTTGTGCTAAATATTCTGCAGAATCGTAGGTATTTTCTGTTTTGCGCACAAATAAATCGTCAATTACCTATAAATGCAAACAAGTATTAAATATATGAGCAAATAAACAATAAAAACATGTATCAGTGGCGTGTCATAGAATATTTTTAAATATCTACCTGTAATGAATTCTTGTTAAAGAGCTACTCTCAGCACATTTTCTATTTCATTTCTAGGTGGTTTTTTATGTAAAAAAAGGTTCGGGTATTGCAATTTTGAAATTTCGAAATTCGTTCATTGACACCTCCTTTCACGGCTTCAAAAGTGCGCAGTTACGTAGCTGTTACCAACGAAATGGCGAACGAATCCTAAACACTCACCATTTGGAAACATTGGTTCTGTTGGTAGCTGTGCAATTTTTATTTTCTGACACAGCAATTCATGTAGCTACGTAGGCGCTTTGTTGATAAACAAGAGGACGGCTCCATACTTATGGGGTCTGCTTTGTTGGTTGACAATGGGTCTTTAAACTCCCGTGTGTGTTTCGCGAAAAATTCACATTTATTACAAAGATACGCCAGTACTGTTGATGTGTGAAACATGCAAAGGTCTTGTCAGAATTCCTTAGCCATTCTGAAGTTACTTTGAAGCATTGAGCAATTAACTGTTGCTTTGTAAACTTTGAAAACAATCTTACCTGAGAGTTAATAAATGCTTGTCGCAAATTAGATTCAGGTAAGACCATATGTTGTGCTGACCCAAAGCTTTCCACCAGATAAATGATATGTTTCAAACCACACGACTTTAACCTAAACTAAAACAAAGACTGATCGTATAAGAATCAACAAAATAAAAAATAAATGCGTTAGGGCTATAACAAAATGAAAATATGCTTCACACCACACAGGTAAATCAAATAGACAATAGACCGCAAGTCAAGAGATTTGTCCGTTATAGCTTTTGAAGTGAGTTCTGTGAGATTGCAAAGTCCAGAAAACATGATGCCTCTAACCATGCATACGTTTCGGTAAAAGTAGGAAACAAGGTAAAAAAATTAGCTAATTACCTTCTGTTCTTTAAAGCGTCCATCAATGATACTGCCAGCAAGGTCGTCCATTCGCTTACGCTCCACGATAAAATCCAGTATCAATTCCCGGCATTCACCTTTGTCATATTGAAAGGAAAGTTATAAATATCTCATAAACATAAATATGGTTAAAATTATATCCTTTATTTATATAAATAGAAGAATAGAGGGAGAAACACTTTTGCAAAGAATATTAAATAGCCCTGGAAAAATTTTATTTTCAGTTTATAGAGGGGGGGGGGGGACATCAGAGAGTAAAAAATTTAGATTGTCCTTTCTCTAATTAAGTAAACCTTTTCTCTAATTAAGTAAACCACCAGCAATTTCCGACACTAACAACCAACTCACCGTCATTATTTTCCTTTCCCCTGGCAATCCACAGAAAGTCTCCAAGCTGCAGCTTACGAATATCCAAAGGCACACCTTAAACAGGAAAAAATAATGTCACCAAAAGGAAGCTTCCTAAGCCACACAAGATATCTGATAATTTTATAGAAAACACCCATTACCAAAATGATAAAGGAGGATACACGAAAAGCGCATAAAAACATCAATTATTATAAGAAAAAACAGGATACAATAAAAGAATAAAAAATATAGTGGTTTAATAAACATCAATACTTGTAGTTTAATAAATATGAACAAATATGAAACAGATGTGATTAATTTTTGTTCATGCGGGTCTCTAGTAAGAAACATCTATCATTCGATGATCACGGAAACATCGTCTGGTAGACAAGAGGGATAAAGGTGAACATGAACATATGGCATATTAAAACTTAGTGAGGAGATAGAGCTACTTAAACGATCGCAAACAGTGGAATAAAAGTAGATGGACAACAACAGTGAATCAATATTAAGTTCGAAAAATGAGAGTGGTAAAAATGATGAGGAAATTATCAACTTGTTAAATGAAAATCTAGTAAAACCGCAAACAATTTTCTGGCAAGATATAGAGCGTAAAAGATTACTAACAAACACAAGAGAAAGGATAAGGCAACAGAAGTTGAATGCATCTTTTCAGCTCCTGAGGAAAGTTGTACCAGCCAACCCAAAAGAGACACGATTGTCAAAATATTGGATCCTTAAGTCGGCCATAAGATACATAAAATTCTTACAAGAATTGATTGTTGATATGGACCATTATTCAAAAAAACACCGCAGTTAAAGACGCGCAAGAACAGAGCTTAAAACACAAAATAGCAACGTAATGGTTAGAGGATATCTGACAGCTCTGAAGACTCTGAAATATGACATCAAATTAAAATGTTGGGATTCTGTGTCTGTAAGTGTTATGTTTTTCCACATTCGTCAAGGGTATTGTGCGGTGACCTAAAAGCTAGATCCTCCTTAGCAATGCAATCGTTGTTCTAAAGCAAACACAGAGAGAAAAACGAGTGCCAATTTATGACTAACACAACACAACTACTAGCTTTCTCAATCACTGTAAAGCCAAGTGAAAATCGGTAGTTTCCTAGCTGCTTTTATATGTATTTAACTATATTGTGTCCCTTGATAATCCGTTCCTGGTGTTTACTTCATAACACGGCTAATCAAAGAATATTCCATAAAGACATGAATGTGAACTTAAGGGTTTCATAGAAAGGGTGTTTACTAAAAAAAGTTGTTCACTAGGACAGTTATTTATCAAGAAACTTGTTTATCACAAAATTTGCTGTGTTGGTAACAGTAAGTCGTAAAAGCGAGTTATTAACGCTCAAAACCAGGTTTTGTAAATGTGAGGTACCAATAATATAATCATAAACGTGATGCAACGCCCAAAGAATACTAGCTACATTGGCAATTAATCTCACGCTATCGCAATCAGCAGATACTATGGGGTTGTTTACCAAATTCCGTGCAGCATTCAATGCATATTACACATGTAAAGTGTGACGACGAATCTAAATTGTACTTTCGTTCTACATGCAAATACACTACAAGCATCACAGTTATGATCAGTGATTACATCTGCCGCAGAAGCATTCTGGAAATTATCTACAACAGTATGGAAGATTTAAAGAAAGAAAATTCAGAACCTAGTTGTTTAAAGTAACTAAGACCAACCTAACTTCTTCAAATGGTCAAGCATCAACTTCTTACTGCTTGCTTTACTTCTAAAGAAAAAAAAATAACAGTTAAGGTGACAAAACGTGTTAGAATTCTCATTAAGCTACTTTGTACCTTTGTATTTATGAAAAAAAACTGTTGCATAAAAAGCAAGCCATACCAAACGGAATGACATTGCAGAATAGATGAATTTGGAATTTGGAAAATAGATTACAATCTACTGTTTCCTTAAAACACAACTATCATTAAAAGTCGCAAGTACTTATGTTGGCAGTTCATCTTGTGTTACACAGAGACAACATAATGGGAAGTAGAATTTGCATTTGAAAGCCGAAGCGTTAATGATCGGTTTCCTGCATGTTTGATGTGAGCCTGACAACAAATTGTTAGTAAAATTTCACATTGAATCGGGGTACTTTTTGTGAAAAATTTCACAACATAATTACGTCAAAGTGATTTTTTCCAACGGAGTTCAATGGAGTTCTTCCAAAGTTATCTTTGTCAGAGTAGAATAATTGAGAAGTGCTTCCGGTACTGAAATAACGAGGCTTTAAGCCGTCATTCTGAAAAATGTTTGTGCCATCTAATTCTGAAGCTGGAGAGACAATTTAATTTTGAAAATGAGTACCTCCGCAAATTCGTAACGTCATCCCGCGTCGCCATTATTTCCTCTAATGCCTGTGGCAAGACAGGTAGCTCTGATTTGGCTTATCCCAATAGACCATTTTCCCATTCGTTTTTGAAAACGAGATCCAAACATCGAAACGAAGCTAACACAGTAAGAAATGAAAAGTGCGATTCTTCTTACAGTGGTGCCTCGTACTACCTGCGATATATATTCTTTAATTATTTCA